>JAWLRI010000157.1:43662-69825 GCA_034781795.1 Crypturellus tataupa
GAGATCTTCCAGACCCGCCTGGATGCCGCCCTGTGCCCCGTGCTCTGGGTGTCCCTGCTGGAGCAGGGGGTTGGACTGGATGATCCCTAGAGGTCCCTGCCAACCTCAACCAGTCTGTAATTCTCTGTAATTCTATGAAGGTGCAACGGTCAGCTGAAAACAGGCTGTGCCTGAGGCAGTGGCTCAGCTTTTGGCACCCGCTTGCTTGAACCGTTTGGGCTTATACTGTGACTTACAAGCAAGTGAAGATAGTGCATAAGTGCGGCATATTGGTGCAAGGAGAGAGGCAAATTAGCAAATGATTTTTAATAGATTCAAAACAAAATGGAAACCAGTCAAAAAGCTGACCCCTTCAGCGTCTGATCTATATTTCACCACCTTTATCTCAGTGTCAGATAGCATAAAATTATAACTAAAACATGCTGTAAATAAGTTAAATACAAAGAGTTAAAATAACAGAAGATTTTTGCAGCTGAGATTGTTACAAAAATTCTTAAGAAAGTATATATCACTTTTAAGTATGAATATTAATATATAGCAGCACAATTATACTGTACCTTAAAAAAGTCAGCAGGAATATGGAATTAAGATCACATTAAAAAAAAAGAGCATGTGAAAACAACGCTGTGAAATAATTTTTCTAGATCTTAGTTAATGATCTTTTGTGGTATGTATTATATATTTTGTTTTTAAATAAGTCCTCACCACAGTAATGGCTCTAAATGTAACAAGCAAGTGGCACTAAATTTGGGTTGCAGGGTAGGATCAGCAGTTACTTTTTAACCTGCTGTTCTAGAATATGAATAGAATTTAAAATATAAGTTGGTTTCATATACCAAGGGCAATACATATAACATATTTCCTTACCTCTTGATAATATGAAATAGCTTTTGTTTGAAGGATCCTCCAACTTCTCTCTTCATCAGCCACCTCCTAGTTTTGATTCATACAAATGTCTTCTGGTTTAGGAACAACTCAAAACCTAAAATGAAACTTAGTACAGTTTTTTCCCCCTATACAGATGTAATCAGCAAGTCTTTGTATGTCTCCTATCAAAAATCATTTGTCATGGGTCTTCTGAAATCTTACACTCCTGTAGAAAAACACATTGCTTCTTCATTATCAACATGCTATAAATGTTTCATTATATTTACTCTGTTATCATACCAGGGACAATGATGTTTAGTACTTCTGTGTACAGTGCAGTATAGAATTCACATTATGGCATAGGCAGTAATTCATTATCTTTAATATTACTTTCTTTAACTCAGAGACTGAAGTTCTTTCCACACTTTTGTTCAGAATAGGATCCATTATGGAACTCATTTTTTACTCTTTTGACAGTTGTTTTACAAAATGAGCTCAACTAAAGAGAATAAAATTATTTTTAATGGTAGTTTCTATAAACCTCCAATCAGAACGATGAGTCAAGACTGATTTTTTTTTCTATGCGTAAGAATATGTTGAATTCTAGTGTTTATCGCAGCTGTGAATCAAGATGTCTGTAAGTTATGGCTCCCTTTAAGGTTTTGTTTTGCAGTAAGTGCACAGTCTAGAACTCAGTAAACAGACAATGACAAGAAGGAAGGCAGTCCATTTTATGTCAGGATGATTTAGAAAGCTTGGTTTGTGGTGCTATGGTGCCATTGTATCCATTTGCATCAAAGAGAGCTCTGATTTCATGAGCCACAAAATGAGGCCTCTGAGTGACCACTAAACACATTTGGACTTGAATGCTGAATTTACCTGCCCCCACTTTAGATAGAGGGTAGTAGGTTTGCCCTGTGAGATACCTTAGTGGTTTCACCTGTATTGCCTAGAGATGTTGGATGAGATAAGGAAATGGTTTTATACTTCAGATTATAAAGTGGGATTTAACCTTGGTGATTTGCATGCACAGTTATTTGATAAAGGCCAAGCAAAGAGCTAGGGCAGAGTGAATTCAGGGATTTCTGACTAATGAATCTGCCTTGAGTCTACCATGGAATTGTGTCTTTCAAGACTGTGGGCAAAGTTCAGAACTGGATAAGTTTGCATACCAGATGGAGTTATAAAACACAGATGTGTTCAGTTTTCTCGTTGGCATGGAATGCTCACATGCATTTATAAGTAAATTTACTTTCTGATGTATGTCTCTTTTGGTCTATGCAAGAAAGCATCAGTTAATGCTTGGTACTGCAACTTACAGGAGTAGGGCTCATTTCTTGGCATTGCTTCTCATCCTTCTGTAAGCGTCAGAACTTCATTTCCCTCTTCCTTATTTATCATTTCCAAAAGATGGAGATCATACTATATCCATGTTTTGCAAGAATAATGGCAGGATAAATAAACTAGGTTGTGCAGGTCTTCTCTGATATAGGAACATCAATGTACCCAAAGCTGGATACAACCCAGCTACAGAGATTCCTCTGAGAGCAAATCTTATGACAACAACAACAGAACTCCTTTCCAGATGAAGATATCACTATCATTATTTTGAAAATAAATATTTTACATTTGTAACATTTAAATTGAGTGACATTAGTTATGATTATCACTGTAAACTTTTGGTAGTATCTGATCAGTTTTGGTTGGACCTTGTACAATAGTCTGGCAATATTTATTGTGCATTCTTTTACATTATTGGGTAGTCTTTAGGATTTAGACCACCTTTTAAATAGCGTTTACAAGATATAAATATACTTCTTGATTGACAAATAATGGCTTTATAAGCATTCTTTTCATACTTCTCTATTGCCAAATAAAACATTGTATTTAAAAAGGAAAAATTGTAATAATGTGTAAGGCATTCTCAAGAAGAAAGGATTTTTTTTCTGTTTCGTTTCTGTTTCTGTTTCGACTGGCAAACTTTCAATCATATGCATAGAGCATATTATTCTAAGAATAAAAGTTTTTTTCTTTTTAACTGAACTAGATAATTAAAAGAAAAATAAGAAAACCACAGGAATCTTCAATATTCAATTTGAGATTTGAGACGGCCTTTAGAAGATTTATAGGACATTGCTTATGTGTGACTCATACGCCTGCTTTATTGATTTGTCCTACCATTAAAATCTACATATGCCTTTATGCCCCTGAGACTCATTTGATAATCAACAGAAATATTTAAGAACATGTGCCAAGACATAAGATTTTGCCTCCACTCTTCCTTTAGACTTCAGTGAAGTCTGCTTAACAGATAAGGATCACTGCATAACATATTTATCTTTGCTAGACTAAATAAGATGCTTTCTTACAGACAAAAAAAAAAAATCAAACCCAGAATTTCTCTTACAGGAACTTACTAGATGAAGACAAATGGTAAGTCCATCAGTGCAGCAGCTGTGACGCTATCTCGGTGGTAAGTGACTCCAAGAGGCCATACCTCAGTCTCATTCCTGGGACATCTCTAGCCTGGGTAATCTCCAAAAGAAATAAATGATGCTCCTATGCACTGAACTTTTTAAACCCCTTTTCAGTTATACCATTCACTCCATAAACGTGACTATGGAATAGGCTATCAAACAGTCACATTACAGGAACATGTTTAGCAGATACTTGGCCGAAGTAACCATTTCAGATGAAATATGCCACTCTGTGTCACTCCAGCCAGAGGAGTAGGCTCCGTTTTCACTGGTATGTTTAGACCTCTGGGTTTGCTGGCACAGTTAGTGGCAGTGAAGCTTTAATGCAATTAGATTAGACACACACCAATCCATAGGATGACGAAAGAAAGGCAAATTGTTGATCGTACCTATCGTCAGGAAGGCAAGGAGGAGGATCCAGGGAACCACCGGTGAGCTGCCCCCACTGCAGCTCCTAGGAAGGTAAAGGTGCAAATCCCCCTGGAAGCCATTTCCAGACACTAGAGGACCAAAAAGTGACTGGGAGCAGCCAGCACGGACTTAGCAAGGGCAAATACAGCCCAACCTACTTGATGGCTTCCCATGGTGAGATGAGACAGTCTGTGGCGACAAGGGGAGTTGTCAAGTGCACCTTGATTTTATCAGAGCTCAGACATGCACAAAGCAGCAGCGCAGGCAGCCAGGCAGACCCCACACCAGGGGCTGTTGAGGAGGGCAGCAGCAAGAAGGTCCAGGGCAGGAGGCTGCTTTGCACCTGGTGGCCACCACTGGGCTGGGGCATTCTGCCACAGGACAGTGCCATGTGGGAGCAAGTCCAGTGGAGGATCACCACAACAGTTGGGGCTGGAGCTACAGGAGCAGGAGGAGCAGTGGAGGACCCTGTGCTGGTTTGGCTGTAATGCGACTATTTGATAGCCTATTCCACAGCTGTGTTTATGGAATGAACAGGGCCTAGCATGTTCCTTGGACAAAATCAGATCTTAGCTGGAGAGGTTCCTGAGCATCTAACTGGACTTGCTTCAAGCACTTACTTGGAGAAGTTGACCTCCAGTAGGCTCTTCTAATCTAAATTACTAGATATTGTTACTTTTTAAAAATATCAATTTCTTCAGCTAAAGCAATTCAATCTCCTTGGGGAATAAGCTTAAAGGAAAATGAATTTTTTACCCCATGTTCACACTGATAAAGGTAAATTTAATAAATATTTTGAGAGAATTGTTTTGCATATATAGGAACCAGTAAATCTGAGAACACTTGCAGATTCAGAAGCTTGGTCTGCTTTGGGATTATGCCTTTTGCTGTGTGAAAGGTTTTCCTCGTTAAGCAAATAGTGGTCCTTCCTTCTTGGAAGACAGCGGGATCTGTGCTGCCTGCAGACAGCTGGAGAATTGGGGTTATTTTAGAAGGTAGGCAGGTGGACAGAAGAAGGTGCACATCTTATTTGCTTTCAGTCATGTGGAATTTTTGCTTTTGATGTAAATAATGCCTATAATGAAAAAAAACAAGTTTACCTGCCTGTCCATAATGAAATGTCAAACAAAAAATGCCAAACAGACTTTATAAAATGAAAATAATAAACTGTATTGAATTCCATCCACATTTCTTAGATAACTGTCACATTTCAAGCCATACACTCAACACAGAGTAGCTACATAAAAAGAAACAATTAACAATTTTCTTATCAATATTTACAACTTGTCTCAGATTCATTTTTGCAAGAGGAATGTGCCACTCCCCTCAGGACTTAGAGTCCTGAGGTAAGATATCTAGAATGGTAAAGTAATGACTGGAGGTGACAGGATGACTTTACTAACCTCTTGAATTTTCATCTTGCTTTACTTAGACACAACAGAACTGAGAAGGGGTGGCTAAGAGCCGAGGCTTTGGAAAAACTGTCATAGTTTGGAGGAGTTGGCTCTGCTGCTCTTTCCTTCAAGCAGAAGGAAAGATTTTTTATGGCCTTATGCTTAAAGAAACCTGGAAAAGGAGCTGAGGTGTTTTTGTTGCAGCAGTCTGTGGGGATGAGGATATCTTCTGTGACTAACTCAAACGAAATTTCAGCAGGGAGAGATAGGACCCTCTTAGTGACTTGGAGGGTGGATGATGCTGAGCAGTATCCATTAGGTGCCTCTGTCTCCGTGAAGGACAAGGAGGCAGTGCAGGAGGCAGAGCTGATCAAGGAGGAGAGATACTGTGCTCAATGACAGGAAATCCTGAGCCCAAGGTGGTGTCTGAAATCCCATTCTTGTCTAGGGGTTAGGTGCTTCGTGGACCTTGTCAGGGACGTGCTCTATCCCAGCAGAATTCACAGCCTGAAGAATGGCCCAAGGCTCTCCTTTGGGACATACACAGGTGTCTTCTTTCCCTTTAAAGCAGCAATACTGATGACTGCACTTCCCTGCTGAAGAAAAGCATGGTCCTTATAGCACTTGCCCCATGGGGATCGCTAGGCAGAATGCCTAGGATACCTTCCTTAGCTTCTCCGGGGCCCTTAGCCTCTGTGCAGAGCTCAAAGTCCAACCACAAACTCCATCTTCCTGAGTGAGGCCTCCAACCATTACAGCATATTACATTTTTTTTCCTAGCAAAAGTGGTGATTCTGTGCACAGAAAAAGACCTAAAAGGAAGTGTACTGGTTTAAGTCCTCAAGTCCAAGACCTACTTGCAGCAAAGCCTTTAGATGTGGATCAGGGCATATGTTCTTTTGTGTTTCCTTTCCATTATTCTTGTCTTTAAAGGCCATTTAGTTGGCACAGTGCTGCATATTGTTGCATAGTAGCAAAGGCTCATCAGTCATCACAACGGTGTGAATAATTTTCTGAAGCAAATGTTTTTATTTGTAGTGAATATTAGTGATTCAGCCAAGTCCATAATTCTTCACACAGCCTAACAATCATCTTCATTAGAATTTGGAAGAGAAATTTTATTGATAGACTTATAAGTGAGGTTATAAATAAGTTGGTACAAATATGACTTTCTAGTCTTGAGCATGTACTCATTTTGATCTTTTACAGCAATTTCTGGATGTACTTCTATGGCTTTTGTTGAACTTTCCAGAATAATTTTATTATGGTGTTACATCTTCTGTCTTCTTAGTTAAGTTTTCCTTTCTATCCCAAAATGAAGAAAATGAAAAAATACTTTGAAGAAAACTGCAAAGCTCTAAAATGAAACACCTTTTTTGGAGCTCTGCTCTGCTAAGAGTTTGTTGCAAAAGGCTGCATTTCCGCAAAGGGTGGCACAACTTTATACAAAACTCATTCTGCTTTTCCTGCTGCATCCTTGTAGAGAGACTCAGTTCTGCAGGTTTGCTCTCAGCCTGGCAGCGCAGTGGCTTTCTGGGTTGCAATCACCTCATCCTACATTCCTGCAAAACCTCCATTTGTTCCTTTCCTTTCTCCTGCTTGGGGGCACTCCCATTCTCAGCCACGTGTCCGTCCTAGCTCCTGCCATGGGCTGCTTGCCCAACCCCACCTCACAAGACAGAGCAAGGGGAACAGAATACATCCCCCCATGTCTCCACATGGTTGCCCTGACCCTTACTGCTCCGACACAGCCTTTTGAAGGAATTTGTTGTACTTTCCTATGTAGCAGCGGGTTGTGCTACTGCTCACCTTGCTGAATCACTGCAGCCTACACGCAGCTGGCTCTGTTGTCTGAAACTGCAAATATCAGCAACCACAGCCCACACCATTGCCAGACACCTTTAACCACGCTATGTTTCCAGAGACATGTTGGTATCAGCTTTTGACAAGCAAGGGTTTTCTTGAAGTTTGGCTCTTTCTTGATTCACTTCTAGGAGAACATAGGAAGGAACAAAAGTGGTGCGGGTGGGCAGAAAAAGAGCAAGTGAGCTGCTTTGAAGCAGTGCAGCGCTTGAGCGGCTCCCAGAAATAATGCAGGCACAGAGGGCATCAATTTTGGTGAAATTCACAAGCTTCTTAGCTCCTAAGCAACTTGACTCTGTGTGGTTTCCTGCAGCTCTCCTCTTTGACAGTCTCTTTGTCTGATGCCTTTTCGTCTGAGAAGAAGCAGGAATTAGGGAATGATAAGAAAGGCATTACAATATTACAAGGTAGCTGAGGGGTTACCTTATGGTGGGTAAGATAAAATATATACAAAGAAGTGTGGCAGCATTTGCGTATATTCCTTTCTAGTGGAATTCCTTTCTAATGCTTTGATCTGTGCTTCAAAACAAAACAAAACAACTGTTTCCAAAGAGTGAGGCCCAGAGTACTGAGAGATCTTCACCACAGAGCCCCTCATGAGGACAGTACTACTTCATTGCTTCACCCCAAGCTCTTATTAAACTAATTTCTCAATTAAAAAAAAAAGAGATTTTTTTTGTCTTTTTCTGTGGAAGACTACATGTTGGTCTGTTTCTCCTCCTGCTGGCTACTGATTAAATTACCTCTGATACTGTAATGTCGTATTACAGTAGTGTGAATGGAATAAGGTCCTGGCTGTTCAAAGTAGAACTGAGAAATGCGGAAATACATCTCCAATTTAGTAAATTTTTCTTTGCATAGAAGATTAAGTCAGAAAGAAAATGATGCAGACCGAGTATTTTCTTTTTCTTTTCTTTCTTTCTTTCCCCCCTTTTTTTTTAAGAACTTTCTGAACAGCTATTTGGAAAGGAAAGAATGAAATGAAAAACCGTATTAAATTTCTGCAGACAGTAGCACTTTCATGTCAAATAAATAAAAGACATCTCGTAGGCCAGCCTTTGTTATTACTGAAAGGAAAGTGCTTGTTGGCAACTGGAGTCAGAGGACCTGTGTTTTTATTTCCAGCTGAGCTGCTTGTTTCCTGTGTGACCTTGGAGCTCCCCCTTTACCTCCGTTTCCCGTTTGTAACGTGGGTAGTAAATATCTCTGTAAAGCAAGACTGATACTTCTCTTGCAGAAATTGTTTGCAGCTCCTTTTATGGGCAGTGCCTGGAAAACTGTGCACTTCATTTTATGAGTTGATAACTCGTGAGCTGCGGGGAGAATGCCTGTCACAGGGATTTTCCAGATTCGTGTTTCTCAGCCGGAGCTGATGAAGCGTCTCCTGCAGCAGGGTTAGCAGGTGCCAAAGGCAGTGCAGTGGTTGGGTTTCCAGCGGTACGCAGCATTGCAAACGTGTGGCAGGCACAGAGCTGGAGGCAGCTGGAGGCGGCTGGAGGGAAAGGCAGTTCCTCTCAGACTCAGTTTCCAACACAGAATCATAATAGTTAGAAAACATCTTCAAGCCCATCACCGCCATGCCTGCTAAACCATGTCCCTGGGAGGTCCTGGCAGGCTCTGCTGAGAGTCCAGCCACCTGGCTCTTCGTGTGGTCCTCATCTCCCACCACCCTCTGCCTCCTCTGCGCTTGCAAGCCAAATCTCCCCGCAGAGGACTGCAGGGGTGGTGAGTCCACCTCAGTGTGGCCACCAGGCCCCGTGGCTGAGCGATGGGCTCTTCTCCCATGGGGACTGAGGCCTCGGGGATCCAGAAGCCCAGCTCTAGTGGAAGAGCTGCACTACCCCTTGGGACATCCTCCAGGCCAGCACCACAGGGCTTCTCGACAGGCAAGGAAACCACCTGACACCTCATTTTCTCAAAGGCGGCAGAGCCTTCTCCAAGGAAAGCTAGACGCTCCTGAGCGTCTCCGAAATCAGGAGTGGATCATGAAGCCACTGCTACCCTGAGGGAATGCCAGGAATGGCACAATAAATAACTAGTCAAAAACATGAAAAAAGCAAGACCCTCAGGTGGTAGGCTAAACAGGTCACATTTCAAGTTTGTTGCCTTTTAGGAAGGAAAGATTGAAAGAATGGGTGAAGAAAATCAGCTCATTTCACAGTAACTCTGAGTAACTCAGCCTGGCAAAGAAGCATTTTTTGTTGTTGTTACTTTTTTTTTTCATTAATTTAGTAGCACAGGAAACAGTTTAAGGAAGATGCAACCTGTAACTTCCCGTGTTTCATCCTGTAAGTAAGGATCCTGTTTAAAAAACAATTAAACAAAAGCTCTAGCTAACCTATTTTAGATGTGTTCCTGCCAAAGGATGCAGATTTCTTCTTGGGCCAGAGTGTCCATCTGCAAATCTAAGCTCCTTTGCCTTCATCATCTGAGAACTTAACTGTGCCCTCTGTCAGTGCCCTCAGCTGGGACAGTGCTCAGATTTACATGTATTGACACTGGGGATGTTGGGAAAACGCAGCGAAGCCAAAGGCTGAAATCTGCTCTGAGACCTGCTGTGAGCCCTCCAAAGGGCTCTGGGCTCACCCTGGGGTAGACTGAGGGAAAAACTGCTCAGGAGGAATGTGAGATGTTTTCAAACAGGTCTGAAGGGCAGGGCTTTCTGTCCTTGGTCTCATGTGTTTAACCTGACACAAAATGCTAGCTGAAGGTACAGTGTTGATTTAAGTAATACTAAGTGGTAGCTGTGGTGTAAACACAAACAACCCTGTTCAGCCACTGAAGGGCAGGTAACAGTTTGACATATATGCAGCTATTTTAATGTGTGCTCCTGAACTGAGCTTCCATGGAGAGATTTAAAATACTTTAAAAGATCTTAGACGGGCCGAGTGCACAGGACTGAGCAAACAAATACCTGCTTTTGGCTCCATTCGCCCAGATACGCAAACCTCGCACAGCAGTGAAGGTAAACAGCTGGACTCTCACAGAGCCTGGGTCAGATATTTCAGGACATTGGTAGCTGTATTTCAGCCAATTCGGGGAGATAAACAAGGGCCATTGGCAGGCACTCTGCAGAACAGTCGGCAGCAGCAGAACAGTCCATGGAGGAATACAATGGTAATACTGTTTCCCATAGACTAAAATAATGAATCACAGCTTCCCCCAGCTACTGTCGTTCACATAACCTTTACAATAATTAGATTGGTTGCCCTTTGGATCGGTGCACACGGCTTTTTTTTTTTTTTTGAAGAGTTGCTAAGGTAACCGATGATTTCCTTATTTCATCCTGTGCAAAGGGAAATTTTACTTCCTAGTGAGCCAGCACCCGAGACTCAGGGAAAACAGATAATTGTTTATCAGGAGTTTCGATTCTTCTGTGTTATCACAGAGGACTCTCAACCTGTTTCATTGGGAACTGGTGGTATTACTTCATTTTAATGAAAGAAGAGAAGTAAGAGAAGAGCAAACATAAGTCTCATGACTTGGTTTGTCTTAAAAAGACAGTGGAGGTTTTGATT
This sequence comes from Crypturellus tataupa, assembly GCA_034781795.1. Classification (NCBI taxonomy): domain Eukaryota; kingdom Metazoa; phylum Chordata; class Aves; order Tinamiformes; family Tinamidae; genus Crypturellus; species Crypturellus tataupa. The sequence continues at coordinate 54,193 of JAWLRI010000157.1, forward strand.
ACATTTGTAACATGCGCTTTACACCTATAAGCTTTTACCTAAACTATCTGCTTTGCTCTGCTTTCCCTGCTGTGACTGAGAGCGCAGTTAATACTCACTCAAAAGAAAGAAAAAAAGAGAATTGTCACTTGAATGCGCTTTTCCATCCTGTGCCCATGTGTTTGTCTCCTCCCAGGGGGAAGTCTCCCTACAGAGCCAGCATCTGAGCAGAGGGCTCTTCCAGCCTGTAATTTACTGCTGCACTCTTGGGCAGACCTGGAGGCATATAAAAGAAATATCTTCAGGATATGCTGGCTGGAGGTTTATAAGTAGTCTGTAATTTGGTGAATTAAAGGACAAAGGTGAAAGAGTATATTTTATTATTTAATCTGTAAGAAAGTTCAATGCAATTCAAGGTTGTTGCAATAAATAGACGTGTTTACTTAACCTTTCTCTAGCTGATTCATCATGAATTGTATGATATGTCCTCAGTGACAAAGTGCTGTATGACTCCAACCAAGAAACAACAGATAAGAGTTTTACGGTGACCTGTGCCTATCTCTAGTTTTGCATAAAACAGCACATAAAGGTAGGCACATCCTGGGATGAAAGTATATAGTCTCACATAACAACTGAAAACCAGAGAAAATCTGCAAAATGTCATCCTAAGAGCTTTGCCTCTATCTCCTCCTCCATCTCTTGATATGGCTTTTTTATAATGTTCAGGTAACAAATGACATAAATATACAGAATAAAATTGTTGTTGCTGTTCTTGCTATTTTAAGTCCCTTCAGAGCAAAAGCATTAGATCTTCACCAAAAGTAAAGATTGATTTGAGATGTTTTGGTCTAATGATTAGGTATGGAAGTCTACACTGGGCCTAGTCTGAGGTTTAGTTTTACTGTTAAATTGATCTCATTGATTCTTTTTGAGGAAAATAGTTCTTTGTCTAAAAATATCATTCACCCATACCAAAACATTTCATATGAAGGTTTATATTCAAGAAAATTTGTCAATTCAAAATGTCTTGATTTTTTTTTGTTTGTTTCAGTTCTAAGAGTTATTAGAATTCAGTATTTGTTTCTAGAAGAGTTTTCATTTAGAAATTAAAGATAATTAAAATAAATCTGTGGTCTAAATGAAAACACAACTCCTCATTCTGATTTTCTAAATTTCCATTCTTTAAATTCTTTTTTTAAGTTTTGACTTTTTGTCTTTGACTAAAAGGTTTGGGACCTCTGTTCTCTATGTTGAAAGCTTGCATCACCCACAGGAACTGGTTCCCTCTTGAGGTCTCAAGATCAAAAAGCAGTTCTTCAGCTTCCTCAGCGCACACAGACACGCATGCACAGCAACAAGCAGTGGGAAGAATGAACCGATTCATCTTGCCCGCCCTGGGTTTATGCAAGGGCAGTGTGATCCTTCTCTTTTGAAGAGTTACCCTTTTGCAGATACGTTAGCAGATGTGGCGCAGTCTAGTCCTTTTGTGGGGAGATCAAGCTTGATAGCAGGTTACTGTAAACCATCCCTGACAGCTAGTTACCGTAAACTGTGTTTTGGTCCTCCTCTTCCAGGAACAGAGGTGCTGCTGTTAATAGCCAGAACCCCCAGATCTCACCTCCACCCGCTGAGCCCACTGGGACTTTGGGCAGCAAAGCCCCTCTGAAGGTTAGGTTGGTGCTGGGCATGTGTGCAGGGCCAGAAAGTCAACCTGCAACCGAAACCGTAAGGGAAAGACCAGCGAGACTGGCAGTTGTCTGACTAGACACAGGCTGATCTCATTTTAGAGCATGGAAGAGGGAAGGCAATCTTTAAGTATTGCAAAGCAAATGATAAAGGTACAAAATGCAAGGAATCATGGCTCCAGCATGACAGAATACTTACATTTTGCTCTTTAAAGTCTGGTGAATCTTTACCACCTCAGGTGTTTCAGCTCTGGGAAAAGGTGCAAAACTGATTACACTTTATAAATGACCTCTTTTGAGGTCTGTACAAGCAAGTGTTGAAGGGGCTCCTCCCTTCTGAAGGGAGGGAATAAACAACAAAAAAAAGAAAGAAGGGAAGGCAAGGCAAGGCAAGGCAAGGCAAGGGAAGAATGATGCTAAACTTACCACAGAGAAGAAGTTTTGTATATGCCATAAAACATACAACAAGCTTTCTGTACCCAAATTATAGTCTAATAAAAAAAAAATATTCATTTACATGTCAATAGTAATAAATATTGCAATTACATTATTTACAATACATTTATATTTATTATAAATTTATATATTATATATTTTAATATAGTATGTGTGTTTTAATATATAAATATATTTATTATATGTTTCTGAAAGAGATTACACTTAAAATATAGATTTCAATCCATAAAAGTCCAAATTTATGATGCAGTCACAGTCCTTTATTTCGACTCTGCTGCTGTAGCATGGAAGAGGAGTTTCTTCCTCAGAGTGTTTTCCAAAAGCATCTTAAAGAGGCTAAGAATACTGCAATAGTGAATTAATATAGTTTATTTGAATAAACGTGTGTTAATGTTGTTGTTGACGTGGTGGCTGGGTCTCGCGCACGATTAGGATGTGTTTACACAATGCCTTCAAGGCAGGGGCTGCCTCTTGCTGAGGGTATTCAATGGTACACAGAGCAGTATGCAGTAACGTTAATCAGCAGGACTGCTACATGCTTCTGCAACACACACAACAAGATTATCATGAAGACAGTGATTATGCTTCTAACTGTGCATAATCTGTATCCTTAGCTTACCAAGCAAGCTTGTCTCTCTTTTGCTCTTCTTTGCATGAAAGGTTTCTGCTAAACTTTCGTGAACCAGACACGGGTTGTTCCTCAGGCTTTCCTAGCAATCACACCACTGTCTCCCCTCCAGTGAGGCCAGTGCTCTGAACTGGAGAGCCTTTTTGGCCTGCTACTGCTTTGGTAGAAGGCGCTTTCTACAAACGTACCCTGCAGGGCTTCTGGGCTTTCACGAAGGATTTCATTTCCCTCCTTCACTGAGAGAATGTAATCCCACCCATATCTTTCCTCTACTAGCTAGTTGTCATGCTTTGAGTGGACAGGAAGCCAAGGGTTTTCCCAATGACTCCAGCCCTTGTTTGCTCCCCTAGGCTTGCCATGCCTAAGGTGCCTGTGTGACTGTGTGAGTAAGATTCCCTCAGGCAGGTAGTAGGGGGGATTTCCCATGTGAAATCCGTTCCTCTGCGTGCTCCTGCTCACGAAGCACAGCCCATGGCATGCCAGGCCAGCGAGGTGCAGGGCAGCTGAGGGGCCTCTTACATCAGCTGCATGCACCTCACAGGCGGTAGGTAAATGGAGTAAAGTGGAATGTGACTGTTCAGAAGGATGATCTGTGCATGGGTACACGGAACCCTTTATATTCAAATATTTGAGGGGAACATTTCCAGGATGGGAATTTTTTAACTGTATCTTCTGGTTTCCTTTGTGAATGTCAGCTTCTTAGCCTTAATCTCTGAAACCGTTCACTCTCCCCTGTAGAAAATCAGGAATTTCAGGCGCAAGCCCCTGGAGAGGAGACAGTGTGCACTCTGCTGCTATGGTGGTGCAAATTTTTCTCAAGACCCTCTCCAGGTGAAGGACGTCTAAATGCTGGCAGGAAGGCAGCAGAAGCAAGTGCCATCCTCCCTCCTGCTTAGTGAGATGCCACTGGTTAGGCGGCAGCAGCATTTATGTAGCGAGACCAGTTTCACAGCAGCATGTGTGGTCTGCCTAGATTTGGCCTGGCACAGAAGCTGTCAGATCTGGGGAGACAGCTGCTGTGCATTTTTGCCAGCATTTTCCATCTATTTTCTCTTTAATTGATGAAATAAGTTGGAAAGTAATCAATAAAAAGTGATCATTTTACAAGTTTTACAGATTCATTGCTTCAGTGGATAGCCCTCTTTGGTCTTTGGCCTTTTTTTTTTTTTTTTAACATATGTGCCAAAAGCTTGCTGTTCACAAATTTGTTGGTGGGACTCTTCATTTTTGGCCACTACTATAAACATAATAGATCTACTGGCATTGAATGAATAACTGAAACTTACTCTATTTGATGGCATGGCCTAGACAAAGTTCTGATCAGTTTAAAGCTTACAGAGAGGTAAAACCAAACAGGCAATCATATGCACAAGAAAATCTGCCAGCTGAACCTTTTCTGTTCCTTCTGTTGCCACTGATCCTTCAGCTATGGACAGTTTGACTTGTGACTCTTAATACCAGCTGTTCGGTTTTTCTCTTGCTTGCATGTTTCGTAATTTCTCCTTTACTCCTATTAACAGTGCCACTCTCATTGGACGTTACAGTTATTCAGGAAATGGGATTAGAAAGGGTTCCTAACATGTAGGAATTCAGAGAAGACAAGAATGACTCTGAAGGACTGACCACAAGCCTCTGACTGTGGGTGGCTGTATCCGTTTATTTCATTATTGAGAGACAAATATCCGGAGGCTTCAGTGGAAAAAAACAGTCAGGAAGAGAGAGGAAGCTTAGTGTATTTAAAAGGCCTGCTAATTCCTTAAAAAAAATGTAAAGGTATTAAAAAGATGAATGAGAATCATTTGGGAATTTTTAGGGGAATCCTGTAATTTAACTTGTAAAACATTTAATTTTAGATAATTATTTCTTTCTACATTTTCATTCACGATAGATGATGGTTTTGGCTACCTCTGACTTCAAAACTTTTTTATCTCAGATTTGGATTTCCCTGATTCTGCCTCTGTATGCATCACCTTCTAAGGGAGAAAAAAGATTTAAGACATTCATGTTATAAGCAATTACATTTTACATATGGATCTTGGTGGTTTGAACCTCAGACGATCTTTGTCCCATGTGTATGATATTTATCCTTCTGTGAATGGAAATAACATCCAAAACACCTGAGTCCAGCAGTTTAGTTGCAAAAGTCTTTTTACACTTCTCAGGCACCAACGAACCAACCAGCTTCCACACACAATGAAGCTTCCACACCAAGGATCTTCCACAGACAATGAAGCTCCATCTCTTCTTACTCCTTGAAGTTATCCTCTAAGGACATTAGATGTCATTAGATTGCATTTTAAAATGTAAGAATTAAGATTATACAAATATGACTTGTGACTTACAAGTGGGCAGGCTCCAGAGCAAGTGGTCTTTGGTATACCGAGGAGGTAGCTCAGCTCTCTCATGCTACTCTGAGTCTTGCTGTGTTCTGGTGTGAGTCTTACTGCTCATTCATAGGATTTCTCTTGGCACAGGGATAAGAACTCAGAGGAAAGAGCGGAGAAATCCAGGGGCTGATGAAAGTCGAGGCTGATAAGCCTTTCTCTAGCCCAGACAGTAAGAGTGCAGGTGGAGAACCAACACAAACCGTTCATCCCAAATAATACGGGATATTAATGGGAGTCCAGGTTTGTTAGTCCTTTGTCACAAATGCAATGTTTTTACTTCCCCAGGTGTCATCTGGGATGATGAGATAAATGAGCAAGGCAGGCTGGCATCACTAAAAGGTGGCTTTGATGGCTGCAACTAGGCAGAAGAGGAGAAAGCAGATAAACAGTGCTGGGCAGACTCTTAAAATGGGAAACCAGAAAAACTTTATACACCAGTTACAGCTGATTGGAAAGATGCAAAGAAAATAGCAAACCAGGAATATTATCATGTGTTCTGCATTTTGAATGACTTTAAGGATTTAGAAAAAAACATATAGAAGGAGTCTCTGGTAGTCAAGGCAAGAATCAAGGCCCCAGTAAAGCAGAGAGTGCAAGGCAATGCACTCAAGGAAAACAGAGTGGGTATATTCAGAACAAAATAAGTCATCATCTATGATATGGGGGGAAGTAAACTTTTATCAGGTTGAGAACAATGCCAGGAGCAGGATGAATATGAAAATAAAACTTAAACTATTTAGAAGGGTAGATAAATCAGAGGAGTTTATTAATTTAAACTAGATGACAGTTGTGTCTGTATGAACTGATTTTACAGCCCAAGGAAAAGGCAGAAACATCAAGAGAAAAATTGCTCTGGAGAACAATTGCCAAACATTTAAAGGGAGAAGGGTAAGTCTGTCATGAATGTTAGGAAGGAGCAACCAGGGGTACTGAAAGAACAAACTGAATAACGAAAGATCTCCACATCTCCAGCAGGTAAGAATGATGCTCAGAGGAAGAAAATTGGAAAGCATTCTACTTCGTAGTACATAAACAGATTTAATTGTTATGAGTAACAGGAAGAAAAATCCCAGGACTCTCTTTAAGCCCAAAATAGATTGTAAATCCAGAACATAGGAAGAGGAAGAAAGCCTGTACAATATTGTTTCCTAAAGCAGTAAAAACTAGACCCATGAGATACGCTGACAGCAGCAGCACATCTGTTTGAATGCACTGAATTTGGGCAGTGGCTACTCAGTCTGAGAGTGGAGGTACTGCCTTGTCCTTCCTTAGTAGCTGCCTCTACCTGCCCATCCTCTCCCTGCTGCTAATCCCTCTGCATTCCTGACAGGGGATGTCACTCAGGGATGTCCTTTTTCATGGACGGGCCTTGGTCCACATCCAGCTCTGAGCTTCACACCAGGAAAGCCGGTGAGCAGCCGGGGCGAGCTTGCCCAAACGCCGTGGTGCAGAGGGACGCAGCCCTTCCGCAGGAGCCGCGATGAACTTTCCTTTCTGAGAACTCATGGTGGCAGGAAGAGCGAAGCGCATCTCAGCAGGCACCAGCATGCAGGTCTCTGATAAGTCAGCTTTCGTGTGGGTGATTAGTCAGGAGTGTGGTTAGCATGGTTATAATCGGAAAAATGACTGTATTTTGCCGAAGCCCCTTCAGCTTAGCAGAGCTCGGCTGCACTGGAAAGTGGGGCTGAGAGGAAGGGAGGGACGTTGTCCCCCGGACACCTTGCAGCACCTTCCCTTCGTGCATCCGGGGGCGGCTGCCCACAGTGCTGGAGCAGGGCTCGGAGTCCTACTGGGAGCACTGGAGACGGCTGGGAGACCAGGCTAGGAGAGCAAGAGGCATCTGTGAATGCCAAGATGCAAATTCGGAAGCAGAGGGGGAAGCGAAGGCTTATGAAAAGGCCATAGATCCATAGAACATCTGATGTAGGCTTCAGTGAAATTAGAATTAGTCCTTTGCTTACCATGAGGAGCAAGACATGGAAAGGGCTGGAGAAAATGAGGACAGCCCAGCTGTTTCTAACAGTGGCTCTGAATGAGTTTCACAAGTGACGAGTGGTGATAAAAATGCAGTACCAAACTGTTCAGAATAGCCCAAACAAAACTTTAGAAGTAGGTGTTGTAAGGAATATCTTGTATGTGGCAGAATATAGATGTATGTGTTTTTCTGAGTTAATATATCTGCCTTTATAATCTAGAACAAGACTAGAAACAGAGAACAAGAATAAAAAGAGAAAGAATTAAAAAGAATAAGAAGAATAAAAAAAGAATAAGAAATAATCTTTTCTCCGTGAGCCCATTAACACTTAGCAACTTCTAAGTCTATTTTATGAAAAGAACAGGCACGACCAAGGTCATGTTTAATGCTGTTCCTAGCAGGCAGTCACCTTATGTGATCTTGGAAGGAATGAGCAAGAGGATGTAAAATACTGAGCAGACAGGCATCTAATCTGATAGAGATCACCTGACACCACGTTGTTCTGGTCGCAGTGGTTTAATTACAATCCAAACAAATATTAAGTCTGAGCTTTTTACACCTGCATGTCTCACAAGGTTCACAGTACTTCATGCACTTACTAAAATGTAGTTGCCGGTTGGTACAGACAGATCTGTCATCCCCGAAAACAATAAAATATGCCATGAGAAGAACACTCAGTCCAAGTTCTTAACAAAGGTAAGATTGTTGAGGTTATTTTTCTGACAGTCATGGACATAATAGTTTTTAATATATTTTTCTAACTTGTCAAAACACCCAGTAATTTCCTAGGTCTCTTACCCTGACAAATGTGGTTTTTGTTATATTAAAAAAGTGCATGAGAAACTAGAACAATTCCCCCCATATGGAATATGAACAGACTTTTTTTTTTTTTAGAATTTCCCTAAGTTTATTTTGTGGCTGAATTATTGAGCTCATCCTTTGGATCTCTTTATGAGAGAGAAGAGATGATAGAACTTGGTAATGCACTTGCAATGCTTCTGAAACCACCCTTCTTCTGGAGTGCCAGGGCTGCTTTCTGAGGTCCGGGAAAGGATCCATAACTAGTCTAGCCCATTCTTGGAAAATATAGCAATAAACGAACACTTATTTTTAGAACTTTGACTATTAGTTAGGAAGATATTCAGATAAATCAAGTCAGTATCAAGTCAGATGCTCACCAAAACCTTAGAATGAACCTGACTAAAGAGTTTTGTGAATGGTGAATTCTGTTTTAATATTTTTTCTCAGAAGATTTTCAGTATCATCAAGTATTGCCTGAATCTTCAGCTGACATATTCCTGCAAAAATTATCTGAATCAATAATCTTATGAGAGAGTATCCAGAAGAAAACTAGAATTTAAGAATTGCCAACAACAAAGTATTTGGATGAATGACAGGGAAATAAGGAATGAGTCCCTGAAAGATGCATATGAATTAATCAGGTGAAAGATGCTACTTTTGTGACTCAGCAAAAATTTCCAACATTTATCGATATTTGCACGTGTAGAGAAATATATGGTCTGATGATGTTGTCTTGCTACCCATTTCAAATATTTCCTCGTCTTTTGAGTTGAAGGACAATGTGTTTGTTGGCAAAAGGGCATACACAGTGGGAGTCAACACAGTGGATCTCTGGGTTTGTTGCCTGCATATATTTTAATAGCTGCTGTAGCTGCCCCCTTTGCCCATCTTTCTGACTGCATTAAGCATGTGACGATGCTACTGGACTCATTGTCCCAGATCTCTGTGGATACAGGAATCTTGGAAGAAGAAGAAAAAAAGTATGGATTATAGATCTTGCATAATGCAAGAAATGTATTACCATTTAGAGAAAATAAATAAATAAAACCGAAGAAAAATAAGTAGCAAACTTAGATATGTTGTGGGCCTAAAGTTTAGTGAAGGAATGGTTCGTAGGTGGAAAGATCAACCTCTAAGAAAAGAGCTGACGTGCAACAGAACTGCCTCAAGCAGGGTGTCTGAAGAAAATAACAGTGAGTGGGGATCAGATCCTTCTGCCTTGGTGAGGTTGGCATGGTTGGCTATGTGTGAGAAGAAGAACTTTTGTTACCCTGTTGCCACCCCACACTTCCTTTTTCAGCACTGGCCTTGGTACTATGGCCCACAAAGGGCAACCGTCTTGCTAGGCCTCTCGCTGCGGACCTGCGTGTCCCTGTTGCCAGCACTGAGAGCTGCAGACCTGCGGTGACACTTGGCTCTCGAGGTTGTCCTGTAGAACCCTTCCCATCTCGAGGCCACTTGGCAATGCTTGTCTTGGCTTGGAGACCTAGCACCCATCATGTGCACAGAAACCTGGTACGTAAACAGGTCTCTCACCTAACAAACTTCATGTCTGAGATCCCTTTGGGCAGTCAGGGATATGGGGAAAGGAAAAGGAGAGGAAAAGCCCTCTGAAACTGGTGGGAGCAATGTGCTGGGTGCCTGGTGGTGTGAGACATTGCAAGGCATTAGTTTGGCAGGGTGTCAGGCATCTGAAAATCATTGCTGGTAGCAGAGGCTTTTACTTGCCAACACCATCCCTCCCGTCGGTCAGGATGTCCTCGCATGCTGGCCCTGTCCTGTGTGTCCCACGCACTCTGCCTGCAGGGCCCTGCACAGCTGCAGGGCCACGTGCAGCTCTGCTGTCCAGCTGTGACCCTTTGTGCGAGCGCTGTGCAGGATTTGCAAGCATACGTTGAGGTGTACTCGTGCTGAAACCTCTGCCTTTGCTGGCTCTCGTGAAACACGGTCAGCCTGGACACCTCAAGCAGGCATGCGTCGTGGGCAGGAAGAGAAGGAAGGAGCCTGCTTCTCCTGTGCTGCTGAAGCGGGGATTGGTGGAAAGGATGACGCCCGAAAGCCTGCCCTGAGCTATGAAGGAGATCTGGGCAATGAGGAAGGTGAAAAACAAGCAAAAAGCCCCCTTGAAGAGCACAAACTGGGCTGTGAGAAGCTCTGGTCTCCCTGCCTTGGCCTTGTCCCTAGGCTGCCTCACTCATGCTTGCAAAAGGTTGACGCAAGGCTACCAAAAAAATAGCTGTGGATTATTACTTCAGCATCCAAGTAGGGGAGGAGCAGAAGGAGGCTCGTGTGGTTTTGGGGGAACGCTCTGATAAGCCCAGGATAGCTTGGGCCCAGGATAGCTGCGTGTGGGGCTGTCTTGGAGGAGGTGCCAGCAGGATCCCGGAGGGGCACCTGGGGGGCCACTGGTAATAACCCGTTATTACCAAAGGGCACACACGGCTCTCGTGCTTTTCTTCTGCACGCCTTATCTACCACTGATATTAGCGGATGCGCTGTTTGCAGCTGGAAGTGAGCAGTCTCTGTGCCCTCATAGCAAATGTTGCTTTGCAAGCAGGCACGATAACGCGTGTGAATCACCGTCCCAAATGTTTGGCATCCGTGTGAGTCATAGCCTTGCTACCATCGGGTCCGGCAGTTTTACAATTCCTTCCTGTTTTGCAGCATCTGAGAGTTTGTTATCCTTGGGACCTGCCCACAGCACTTTGAAAACTGACCAAGACAGGAATGTTACGAGTTGGTTTGAAACGGTACTTCTGTTTCCTAGGAAATCTGACAAATTTAGTCAAATGAAGTGGAATAAAAGAAAGCAAGCTTTCAAATATCGTACAAGAAAAAACACTTGAAAAGCATGTTGAATTGACTTTTGTTTTGAGGGTTTCTGTTTTTTTAATAATAAGCATTTTAATCTGATTTTAGCTATTTTGGGGTTTCTAAAAATCACTTAAGACATAAAATTTGTTTGAAGTGAAAAAAATAAATATTTCATTATTAAAATTGTCAAAATAGGAAGTTTTGACACTACTAAAATACATTACTTAAAACTTTGTATTGATACAGGCTGTTTTTTAACGTGATTTTGATAAATGGCCTTATTTCTATCACAAGAATTCAAAGAAGGAGTTCTAGTTCTGGACTAACCTTTTGTATGTAAAGATAAATATACATACACATACATGTGAATATCAAATCTTTTGAGAAACAGTGAAAGATGAGGATATAACCATGAAAACTGAATTTTATGGATTACCACAATTTTATAATCTATGAGAATAGTAAAGACCCTGCTGATCTTTACTATTACTTAGTTTTGACATATTTAACATTTCTGTCAATAACTTATATAAAAAAAAATTATTAGTATTTAAAGTCTTCAGATGGCATAAGGATCGGGGAAGGGAAAAGCTGTGAAAATACTGAGTTATGAACCATCCAGTCTTGATTAAATTTACAAATTCTAATAAATGTTAGTACAAGGTGAGAATATAGGCAGTGTGGTTTGAACTGGGAGAAGTGGATTACATTAAGTTGTCCCCATAACACTGTGGTCAGAATACCTTAAGAATCCATTGGGAAGTACTAAGAGGAAAAGGAGAACTTTTTTACTTTATTTTTTCATGTATCAGTGATACAACTATTTCTGCAACACCGCAAAAGATGTTGATAAAGTACACGGGGTTCATGGAGGAGCCACAGGGATGAGTAATTGTTTGAAAAATATACCCATTTCTGGAGATTCAACATAGTTGGTTTACCAGAGAGGAAGTTAGGAAGCGCTTTGATCACAACTTGTCAGAAATCAAATAATGTACAGAGCTTGACATTTGTCTCTTAAATCTTACATGCAAAAGTATCACAGGAATTAGTGAATTACAACTGAGGCAAGAAAAATGCAGATTATGAGAGATGCATCTTTTTAGCAGTGAGACTAATTATCCTTTGAGACAGTTTATTAGAGGACATGGAAGATTTTTCAGCTGAAAGTTGTAAATTGGCATTTGTGTGGTTAAAAGAAAAATTCTCTTTCAGTTCAAATAGAAAACAGTGCAGAGAAATCTTGTGGTCAGTGTTATTTAAGAACTCATGCTATATGGCTGAGGTGGTTCCTTTTGACCTTTTGCTCTAGAAATGACTTGACCATGTTAACTGATGTGTTAACTGGGTATGGTTTTCACCAACCCATGTTGTGATGAGTGGTATTTATTTCATTGGAGTGCTTTCAGTGGTATGTGATGGGGGTTGGCTTGAGCTTCTGGAAGAAGAAAGCATGTAGCATGTAGGAAACAACACGTAGGTGGAAACAACACCTACATAGGTAGGGATCATATGTCCAAGTGTTGGAGGGATGGAAAGGGGAGCTAGAGACAATTTGCTGCTACTCAGAAAGTCTCTGAGTTGGCTGGAACAGAGCATGCACATGGAGATCTGCCTGCAGAAGCTTAATGGGCTGAGGAAGAGTTGGGTACAGATCCCTTGTTTCTGTATTCTATGTCTTACTTTCTTAGTTTTCCCTATTAATTAAATTCTAGTGTTCTAGCTTTAGTTCCATTAAAACTAAACTCTCCTAGATTTGATATATTTTTGGTTTTTTAGAGGGTATCTTATTGTGGGTAAGTTATTAGGTACATTCACTTCAAGCCTCCAGACAAGCCAGGGTATCTCCACAGCTTTCCTTTGTTTGGTTCGTTGTTCTAATCCCTCCCTCATTCTAGAAACACTAAAGTTTATGCTACGAACAAGACCGGGGTGATGCTAAGGCAGCACGCCGGAGGCTCTGGAGCTGATCCAGGTACAAATCTTGTTCATTTCCTGCTTTCTGACAATTACTGGTGAGAACTGTTTCTGTCCACAGGAACATGGGATGTGGGAACCTTCACACACAGGATCTCAGCTATCCAGACCATGCCATAGATTCCCAGGCCTTACCACTCCCTATCCCTTTCTTTCCCTCTCTGAAGAACCCTACACTCCTGTCAGTCTCAACTAGACAACTCCAGTGCTTTCAGTCTTTCCTTACTACCCCTCTTTTTGAGCAGTCTGAGCATTTTCGTTTGGGATCTCCAACTGCAATATATTGTTATAGGTATATTCATGTTTCCTGAAAGATGATGCCTGAAAGTGGCGCAGAGCTCAGCCGAAGGCATATCGGCAGAGCGCAGAGAACTTTTCCTTGGCCTCTATGCTATGACACCTGTATGTTGCAGGGTGACCTCTGTCTTTTCTGTTGTCACAGAAGAGGGCACTGGCTTGCTTAATTTAGCATGAAACTTCCCCTAAATGCCCTTCTGTAAGGCTTCTCTCTCCATCATTTCCCACCCTATGTTTGTACTATTTGACTGTGACTCTTTGTCTAGAATTTTGCGCTTGTCCTTGTGAAAATTGGATCTCAGTGTTTTCAGGCCTTTTCCTTAATTTGTCAGAATTATTGTCTCCATCATGTCTCTCCATCACATCTAAAAAAAGCAGGATACCAAGCATATGCTTCCTTCAGATACCCAGAATAATGCAGATTCTGAACTACAGAGTGAGACAAAATGGGAAATATTGTTTCTCTGATCATAGATTTTCACAAGTGACATGAAAAAGTAGGTGATGATTTTCATGTATTAAGAAACAGTGCCTATTCTTTCAGATGGGAGTTTAGTACAAACAGGATAAACAAACACAATGTCTCAGTCATACACATTTATAAAATGATTTTCCTTATGATAGCACTGTGTAGATATTACAGTAAATTTCACTAAAATTTACCCAGATCTAGGTGGAAAAGTCACTTGAATTTCATAGAATTCCATAATAGATTGGAATAGGGGAATTTGAAGTATGAACAGCATAAGTCTATGCAAACTCTGAGTTATGGTGTTCTATGTTCCCTGATTTTTGCATTTATGCATTAAGAACAACAAGCAGTTGTATCCAGAAGTGTTTCTATTAGCTGCAACTGCAGATCTTTGTGGGCATTTCTATGTGGGAATGATAAAAGCCTAAAGTTTTGTACTCACCACCCCAGAAAAATGTTTCATCTTCCCTCTGCATATGGATAATAATAATAAAGTGGTGAAGTGAGGAGGAGAAGGAAGCGATTTATAATTCTCACAGAAGAAGGTGTGAGACTTTTTGCTTCTTGTGCTCTGTGTATTCGTGCAATGCTTATGCTCCCCACATACTTTTTTTTGTGGAGGACGTGGAGGTCTCCTACAAAAATGCCTCATCCTATCCCACAAAGCCCTACACACTCATTGCCCTTCTCTTCCCTTGCATGCCTCCTGCCCTCTCCCTGGGAGGGTATTTTGCCCAGGTGAGCCTGCATGCTGTAGCCCCTGCTGCTGTCCTCAGCAGCACACCTGCAGCAGCTGAGATCCTGCCGCTGCATGAGAAAATTGGCTTTACATTACTGAAATCAGTGCACTTTCAGCTGTAGAAAATGTAATTCAGGTTGAAAAAACTTGAGGTGCTCTGTGGGCCTTGTGTGTTTCACTCTGTGCTTCTAGGACCAGAGCTTTTTATCACCTTCATTCATGCTTTGCCACAGGGTAGGCACACAGTCCTGTACTTGCGATCAATAAAAACGAGACATCACATCACTTGGAGATTTTCAGAATGTATGTGTTCCTTGTGACCCTGGTGGCCCCTCATGTTCATGTGAATCTGCTGTTTACTGTTTTGAAAACCATGCACAGTGTCATCTGTTTCAGTTCACTTGAGCTTCCGCTGACTCATTTCCATCACAGTCCAAATCATGGCCAGGGAATCATCAAATGTGAGTTAAACGAATACTTTAGGGATACTTGGACTTTTTTTTTGCGGAAATGAGATGTTCTCTGACATGCAGGTGCTAAAAACAGGTGACTGGGATGACATGTCTTCAGAGAAGCACTGTGAAAAACCCAGAATCTTAACCAACATCAGCAGTAGCAACAGTATTAGTGATGCTGTGCTTTCACATCTGTATACACCAGATTTCACCAACCTTTCTTTTTTCTCTTAGGTTTTCTGATAAGAATTCCCGTACACTGGACACCAGACTCATTATCTTTACTCTGGAAAGACAAGAAGATGTGACAACTGCAGGACTCATCTTTGTTATTCCAAGAAGATAGAACTACATGTTACTCTGTGGAATTACTCAGTGGTTGACCAGCTTGGAGCTGGTCAAGGTCATATAAACATGAATTAAGTGACAGGTTCTGACCTCAAAAGTTACAGCACTGATAGCTCTTCTGCTGACCATCATATCATACCATTTCTTGAATACAGGAGGTGATACATCCCTACATCAAAAATCAATATTGCACCTTTGTGTGTGAATAATAGTTCTACAAGTATTTTGTTTTTGTCTGTGATTTTCAAAAAGGAAGTGTATGGCAAACAGGATGCAATCGGACAGTTCATAAGATAGGCAAGACTCTTTCACCGGAAGGGTTGCAGAGAGGTGAATTTCTCCTTATTGCTAAAACTTTGTCCAAATATATTTATGTATGCTTAGTTTTGGACTTTGGCAGGAAGCTTTAATGCAGAAACAGCGTGCCCTTCCGTTCTTCATGTGTTTAAAAGCTCTTTCGGTGTGAGTCATCGGAATCCTGTGGTTTGTGTATCCTGAAAGGAGAAGGCCTCCATGTGATTATCAGTTGTTATGAAAAAGTAGCAGTTTGAAAATAAAATGATAAGGAAGTTCATTATTAGTTAGGAAATATCTGTTGATGATTTTTTTTTCCAAATCAA
>JAWLRI010000157.1:79843-91688 GCA_034781795.1 Crypturellus tataupa
TTGAGTTTCATGTGCTCAAACAAGAAGATGGAAGTTCTGTAATTAAGCACTAGGGAAGTTGTGCAGGAACTGACTATTTATATCTAGCAAACGTGAGGACTTAAAGCAATGCTCATTTATTATTCATTTCAGTTGCAATTTCTGTCTGCCTAGTTGTCAATGACTTTCATACACGTCTCATGGCTACCTTGTGCTCTGCATACAGAGCATTGCCCCAACCCTCCTTGTGCACATCTGAATCCCTTGTAGGGATCCTTTTAGAAACCGAGCACACCAAACTGACCCCTAAGGTGCCTGTTGGTGGAAGCTTGTGCCAAGCCTCTCTCTCCTTAACTGTCTGGCATAAGGCTATGAACTTCAAAGATGAAATGGGAAGGAACCCCCATGGAAAGGGTTGTAAAACTCTTGGTGAAAGATGTAATAACATGTAATATTGCTTTTTAATACTTTTTAATCTTGGCCTATTTCTTTTCTCCTGGTCATGAGTTTCTTGCAACGCAGCACAGAGTCTGATGTACTTTGTCAACAAAACAAAATAAAACCACAAAAGGTATGAATTGCAGTTTTATTTCTGAGCTGTTTCAAAATCCTTTTCACAGTTGCTTGGGGGGACAGATGTCCAAAAACCTCACGAACAGAGCGCATCTCAGCGGTATAGAGGTCCCTTAGCGAGTTACCTCGGGGTGCCCACACCAGCCCTGCTGTCTTGGCTGTCGTCCCTCCTCCCTGGAGCAGCTGGGACTTCGCTTGCTCCTTCGCTGGCCTCTGCCTCGCTGCCTCATGGTGATGGGCACTGGGTGGGGAGAAGAGCTCTCTGTTCGCATAGCTGTGCTGCTTTCTGTACAAATGCAGACATGAAGCAAAAGTGTTCCTAGTTACGTAGTGCAATGGCAGATGCGCAGTAAAACCTTGGCAATGCCCAGCAGTCAATTTCCTCAAAAGAGATGGGATCCATGGTGCGTCATTTTTGCTGTCCAGGTTACTCCTTTGACACTTGGTCCTCCTGAACAAGGTAGTAATAAAGCCAGGGACTCTTCCTTACAACTTTGTAGCTGTTATTGAGGGGAGGCTGGGCCTGTCAGGAGGAGGAGGTGTTACTGGATTAATCTTATGGCACCTGCCAAGCGGCAAGGCTAGATGGTGCTCTTACCCTGCTACAGCAGGAACACACCTTCACAGAAAGGGTGGTAGCAGGAAAATTCAAGAAAACTTTAAATTGCATGCCTTTTATCGGGACCATCCTACGTCATTTATGTGTTAATATTGACATTTGAAACAATTTTCTCCACTAGTCCCTGGTCATGATGATTTTAAGGAGGCTCCCTTCTTTCCTTTACTGTTTTCTCTTAACACCCACATGGAGTTAGAAGACAGATGATTTTACAGCAATTTATTGACACTTGCAAATGTTGTCAGTTCTGGTCTCGGTCAAGTGAGCACTTGACCATAGGGAGCTCTTCTAATGCAATTGGTTGTCTGTATTTTGGTACTTTTGTGCACATATATCTTTGCTGGACCAGGGTTGTGTCCAGACACGTCAATAATATGGTGCTCTCTGCGCATGGTGCTGAATCTCATGGCAATACACAGGACTGGATTCTGCTGATATATGAGAAACATATTTAACTTCACTCCTGTGAGAAGGGTTTACAGAAATGCTGCTCTTATTTGCAGAACTGAATATGTGATGTTGCCCTCTCTTTTTTTTTTTTTTTAAATAGTGCTTAGGGGTTTTTGGTGTTCAACAAGCAGCATGAAAATTCCAGGAAGAAAAGTGGGTTGCAGCCTGGAAAAGCGGGTAATGCAGATTAGATAACACCTAATCTGCATTTATGCAGTCGCATTTTTCCCGGAGGTTTAAAGAAGAGCCACTTCAGTGCTAGGCACTGCCAGAATCCATCCCCAAACTCCCACGCTGTCCAGTAAAACCAGCGAGCTCATCCGCTTGCACAGGCGTGGAGCAGAGGCAGGCAGGCACTGGCAGATTTCAGAGAAAGCTGAAATTCTCTAAGAAAAAGGGGAAGCCCCAGAGAGGGACAAGTTTCCAACTTAGCTCAAGTCAAGCTCATATGACTCTAGTGGGTGCCTAAACTGAAGCAAAATGACTGTCCCTCACCTCATTACTCACCACAGGGTACATCTGGTAATGATTTAGGGCTTTATTCTCTGCTTTTTCAACAGCGTTGTAACTGACGTTGCCACGTATGTCAGGTTTTTTGCAATGCTTGTTATAGATGGAGATTTTCTTCAAGTCTTACTTTCTGCAAAAAGGACATCATTACAGACTTCTTATTTCTTTTGCTTAAAGGGAAAAAGAACAGATAACTGAAAAATTTTGAAGGGGACTTGGCAGGCCTCCCTTGATATTGGCAGTTGATGGATATTGGCATTGCCCGTGCCGCGAGCTCCGTACAGTTTGGTGCTCTCCCCCTGCCTGCAGTGCCGTCATCACCTCATGGCCCCGAGCATCCTGGCACGGCTGGCTGGATGAGTCCAGGAGTGCAGGTGGTGTCAGCGCCTCTTCGCTGGTTAATCAGGGAGCTTTCCTCACCGCCCACGCGTTCCCCAAGGAAGTGCTGAGCACAGCTAAGGTGCAGCCAGGACCTTAACAGTGGCTCATTATTCCCGGTGCAATAGGAGAAACACCTGCATTTTCTTTAGCGTGTTTTCTGTGCTAGTATCATACAGTGCAGGACCCTGGCTGCTTCCTACACAGCGTGAGGGCAGCACGACACCTCGGGAAGAGGCCGAACTTCCCTCCTGGAGACATCCATGTCTCTGGCCCTGGAGATCCTCCCCGAGGTTTGCGGTTTGGGAGGCAGATATGGATAGGAATCCTTAAGGATAAATGGCATTTGGACAAACAAAGCTCCTCTTGTGACATTTGGATGCACACACCCATGCCTGGTAGGGCAAGTTTGGGTTTGTTTAAGCTTTTTTTTGGCTTTGTGAGCTCCTCCTCCTCCTGGGTGGTGAGCTGCGAGCTCCCCCTCCCGTTTCAGCACACTCTGGTCCCACTTGTGTGCCTTTCACTAATACATATCACAAAAAAAAGTTACAAAAAAATGGTTATTTCTTGGACTGCGTGTGGTCACTGCGTGTTTTAAAAGGTTGGTGTTTCTCCTTGGTATTCACTCGTGGGTCAGTTTAAATGAGAAAGCTACCAACTTCAGGAGGATGAGGAGATGAAACACCTGCAGTAATGAGGAGACCAGCAGGCCCTGCAGTTGCTTCTGTGTGTGTAAGAGGGAGTAACTTCTAACGTTAGTCACCATAGCCAATTTAATTTCTAATGCTAGTGCCTGGGTCAGCATTAGGACTGTATTTTGGGAAAGACAGAAAGTATAGAGCTAAGTAATCTATGTGTTGGGAAATGCAGAACAATTTGTTCTGGGCATATTTGTGATTGGATTTGCATATTGTATTTTTACTTTTAGGTGCAGTTTAATTGTATCAGCACCCAAATGTCTCAAAATGTACTGGGCTGAAAAAAACAGAAAAAAAAATCTTCATAGTGAAGAGTTATTGAGGAATTTACAAAAATGGGAAGTTTTAAAGATTACCTTAGGTCCTTTCTGCAGCAATTCAACCATGCTCAGGATTTCTGTAGATTGACCTTTAGATCTGATACAAATCCTGATTAGCAGAAGAGGTTATAGCATAACAGTACAACAGCTTCTGTCAAGCAAGCCTGAAGACATCCCAAGTCTTCCATGAAAACAGCAGGACCTCATTAATTTTAAATCATTTTTGTATTCATATTAACAGTTAATATTAATGCTTACATCATGCAGAAAACCCCATGGAGTCGAGGCCATCAGCGCTGTCAAGGCTGTGGTGAGACTGCGGTCAAAATGAATATTTGCTATTACGCAGCTTCTACCACCTGGAAATGGAATCATGGAAAACCTCTGGGGCGTCAGCGCATGCTGCAAGCCGCTGACAGCCCGCGATGCCTGGAGCAGGTTGGAGCGCGCCTGCTGGAGCAGGGAGGTGGGCATGGGCGGGCGATGTGAGGAGCAGCACTAGGGAGAGGCTCCGCTGCTTCCTGTGCGCCCTAACCCAGCCGCTAAGCACCAGCTCCACCAGGTTCCTAGCAGCCCCATCTGCTCTGGGAGCCAGTCTAGTCCTGCAGTTGTTGCACTAACCTTCAAGATGCCCATACAAATGGCCAGTGCAAGGAACGTGTAGGTTAGAGACCCGCTAGAATGGTAAGTGGGACTGAAAACCCCCCCGGCATGTGAAATGTCAGCCAGAGCTCCACCTCCCTGTGTTTTACTAGCCTGCTGTGGACCTGCAGCCCCTTGCTCACCTTGTCATTGCTACCCCTCTCATGTTTTAACTCACACAGCCCAAGGTCCGGTCCCCAAGACAAGCCAAGCTGGCTACTCAGTGAACCGAATACCCCTTAGCAAAAGAGGAAACAGCCCTTCCTTAACAGCCATGGTTTCTGTCTCTGCCTGTTCAATCTCTCTTCAAAGGCATATGAAAGCTTACATGTTTTTTAAGACTATGATATTTTGTAGATCTATGATCACGTGCTGAAACTTCAAGTTCTTCATAAGACAGGAAATCTAGGTTTTCAGTCAGGATGCAGCGGTCAGGACAGAGATCAAGCGGAGTCCTGTTGTGAAGAAAGAGAGAAGTAGCTACACACTGTGGGCTGAGCAGCTCTGTGCAAATATGGTCCTTTCAGTTGGCCTTTCAACATCGTCAGTCGTCACCACCGGCTGCCCATTCCGGAGACAGCAGGGTGAAACTAGGTGAAACTTCACCTTTCTGTGAAGTTAGGCATGCCAATCTGAGATCAGCTCCAGTTGACATTAGCTGCATTTGTTGATAGCCATTCCTGGTTGCCCGAGGATGACTTTTGCATTCAGCAAAGGGCTTGCTGTGGAGAGCTGATTGGCTTGGCTTTCTCTCAGGAAGGGAGCTGAGGAAGGAGCAGCACATAAGGACAGTGTGCAAATTATGCACTGTCTTCTTAGCCCTATTTTGAAGGCTGGTGGTGGAGAAAGCCGGCAGTGGATGGAGGAGGGTGTATTTCACCTGAAGAAGCAGCAGTATCTGCCCATCCACCAGAAAATCCTCCCTGTGCCATGCACACAAAGTCCTCTCCATGCCCACAGCTCTTCTCAGCTGAGCACAAAGCTGGTATGGGCTGCTGCCTATACATCTGTGCACCTTGGAAGAGGGTGGCTTGGCTGTCACCTGTTAACACTAAAGAAAGGGAAACTGTTATAAATGATGCACTGGTAGTACTGAGAAGCCGGGATACCATTTATAATAAATACCTAGATACTGGTGGCTATAGTGGCTGTATTGGGAAGCAGCACCCTAGGTGTAGCAGCAGTACTGTTATTTGGCTTCCTACTTACCCTAGCATAGCATGCCTTTAGCATAACACAGGTGGGTTGAGATTCTGCATTGCTGGACATTGTATCACCTACACACAGGTCAGCCTGGAGAAGGAGGTAAATATCTCAATGACACCAGGCAGGCACAGGAAGGTTAGCCTGAACATTGAGCATGTGGGAGAGCAGTTCTGACTCTCCATAAACGTGCAGGAATGAATGTTACCCCAGAGTGACCTCATGGTGGCTTTTCAATCTCTGCCTTTTCAATCTCCCTTTGCTGTTAGAAAAGGATCTCTCACATGTGACAATCATCAACCTCGTTTGAGACCTTCTCCTATTAAACTCAGTAGTACTTAGGTGAGCTGTCTTTTCCTTAACTGGTATGACCAATTTTCTGCTGGATTAATACCAATATTTCTCTGGGTAGAATACAAAATGGAAATTTCAAAAAGAATAATTTAGAAAAGGTCATCAGTGAAATGACAAAGGAAACCCTGGGTCCTGGAACAAAGAGTGATCTTTAGCTGTCAAAAGCTCACCTGCACTTCTCCTAAACTCCCCTGGGTTCATCTCAGTGACAACTGAAACGAAGAGGTGTCTTTCCCCTGATTATTGGGAGGCTTTAGGCAGGACTAAGGAAAATACAGCCTGGTAAGTATTAAGTTGCAATTCTGCTGCCTTTCCTCCTGCACTTAGCAATAAGAGACAAGGATGTGGCCCCTCACGGGCTTTTCCCACAGATTCGTAGGTTAAGAATTTTTCCCCCTGATATTGGCTTCTATATTAAAATATATCAGTATGACTATGTTTTACTTTATGCACTGAGAACAGGCTAAAAGGCAAGGAGGAAATGTGAGACTGTTTTTGGCACAGAATGTTAAAAAATGCAAATAACATCTAGAGAATTAATCTCACTACTTTGAGAAGGTCATTTAATTTAGTTTGTGAGATCTGTTTATGCCAGAAGGAGGCTAGAAGTATTCACAAAAATATATCAGTATACTGTGGCTTTGAAGTTTGATTCACAGACAGCTGACTGAGAAGATCTGAAGATCTGTGGGTTTTTTTTGTTTTGTTTTGTGTTGTTTTTCTTTTTCTTCTTCTTTTTTTTTTTTTTTTTTTTTTTTTTTTTTTTTTTTTGTTTTTTTTGTTTGTTTTTTTTTTTTTTTTTTTTTTTTTTTTTTTTTTTGCGTCTTGCTCAAAACTGCCAGGTTTGCAGCATTCAGAGATAGCTCCTGGCTTCTTTGGAGGAGAGAGCCAGCCTGCAACTTTTGATATAGGGCATACAGCTATTTACTTCTGCATTAGCAGCAAGTTCCATTTCTTCTTGAATAAGCTGATGTGAACCTATTCTGGTGGACTCTTACACAAAAGATTCACCTGTGAAATCGAAGTCTAGGATTCCTCGTAATATGTTTTATAAATGCCACAAGAGGGTGCTCGACGCCTCCAGCGAGGCTAAAATAACATGCCAGGGAATGGAAGCTTTCAGCCCCGAGGAAAACTTCACAGATTCAGTGCAGAGGGGGACATCTCTACTGCATTCTCAGGATTAGTAAGACTGATGCAAATTTTGGAAGAGGCTTCAGGTTTTACTGAACTTAAATAGCAAGAGATCTTTAATCCTACTTAGTAACTCTTTAAAATTTTCACATTTTTTTCTTAGATTTGAGACCTGTGATTACTCCCTGAGTCTGTCTTAAATCTACATTAGGTCCTATGTGACCTGTTTCCAGACTTCTTTGACGATATCATATGCTTTTTTCCTGGTTTTAGTTGCTCTGTATATCCAACATAACTCCTCAGGGCAACACTGGTCCCTTACCACATGGCTGTCAATATGTAAAGGCAGTGTGCAAATAAATTGCAAAAGGAAGCTGCCCAGTTTTAATGACACCTTCTTCATTTGCATCTACCATGAGTTTTATTTTCTGGAACTTCCAATCAATTGCTGTTTATTCTGAAAACTGAATCTAGGACAGTCATGTGAATAAATCTTAAATCAGGTTCAGGACGCAGAAGAACTAGTAGAGTCTTCGTTCAGAAAGAGTCTTCTCCTCTGTGGCAGGCCAGACTTCTATAGCATCTATTCTGTAATATACATGTTCCTAGTAAAAGTACTGAGAGAGACCGATTCCATCCTTAATTACACTAGCAGGCATCCAAAAGAAATTTTGGGAATAGCACGTTAGAGAAGGAAATAGAATGTCATCTGCAGACATCTTAGGTTACAGTATAGATCACATAATTGTGCTGTAATCCCATAGATCATGGCAGGGGATAGTAGGCATATTTATTAGCTACATATGTTACTTGGTATTAACTAGTTGATCAAAGCATATTGTCAGATTTGGCATGAAAAAACCCTGCTGTCCAAAGAGATTTATATTAAGTTGGAGATTTTAATAATTAAAATTCAGTAATTTTAAATTAGGAGGTAAAGTTATGAAGAACATGATACTGTGCAGGAAGATGCAGAGTCCCTAGTTTGTTTTTTTTTTCACTTAAGAGATTAAATGTTGAAAACAATTCCTTTGACAGATTTTGCTTATCTTGGCATGATTTCTTTCTGTTCATTAGGTATCACTTTTTCAACATAGTGGTACGCTTCCAGACTTAAGAACATGAAAGAACCTCCAAATCTGCATGATTTGTGATCTGTCTTGCTCTGATTAATTAGTGTTTCTCATATACGGAAGGCTTTTTTGGGTGGATGAAACGTGCATGTAAGATTGCACCTGGTAGCCTGTGATTCTCCTGCAGAAAACAGCATCTGTCTTGATCACTCCTGTAGATGAATAATGAAATATAACTGTGAAGGAAATAATTAATATCCAAAAAAATCCTACCCTGAGGTCTCTCAATATTAAAGCACAAGGTACAAACCTGGTATGGCCTCTAGCCCCTTGCCATATAGCTCATACGTTGAGTGTCCCTCCAAGAACTGCCACATGGATGCCCATGGTCAGCTCTTGTCTTGCGTTCTGCTGGAAAAGCAGACTTTGCTCCTGAAATGACAGCCAGGCTTTCCTCCGTGCTTTATTATGGCACTTGGATTAGCTCATTTTTATATTCTCAGATTAAGAAAGTGAAATATTGTTTCTAAGAGTGACCAGTAGCCTGGCTCAGAAAATTCATTTATGTGATGTCCTCTTACCACTTGGGCTTAGCTGCTTTGTGATAGAAAGATGCACTAAGAAGCCATTCAAAAGTATTTTTCGATCTGTGATCTGTAAGATTCATTAATACTTTGCTCTGTTCAATTTCATTAAAGTCAGAGGAAGCTGCTAAAAGGTTACGGTATAATCTGGCTTCAAACTAAGAACGCTTACCCAAATCCGGGTAAGCCTGCGTACCATTCCATGTTAAAGAGACACCGGGCCCTGTGAGTGGGGACACATTTATGACCCAGTTCTGCTAAATTCATGAAGGACTGTACAAACTAACATGATGATTCATATAATTCTGCACTAAGTATAGACAAGAATATGTGATACTGTCTGTGCTACTAGAAAAAGGTCTGAGGTTTAAGAATATTTCCTAAATTTCAGTACTACATTCCAGAGTTTGACTTGTATTTCCAGAATCAGTAAGAGCATATAATGCTGATTGAAGCAAAGTTGCATTTGATTCTTAATTCTTCTGAAACCATCTCTCAAATTACTAAACTTTGGGCATAAAATTAGAGCTTGCATTGCAAAATAAGACACAGAACATTTCCTGTAATAAAGTAATTTTAAAAATGGAGAGAAGTTCAGAAAAATCCTAATAAAGCAAAACAGTTTTAGGGGAGTAAATTTTATGAACCATGGAAAGGAGCATTCTGCTGTCTTTAGACATGACGAAAATTCTTCATTTCTGAAGCATTATTGCTGAAACAAATCTCTGTGTGGTCAGAAATGTTTGCATCTTTGTTTCATTAAAAACTAATTGAATATTTCATTCAGCTCTACTGATGTGATTCCATTCATATGCTCTTGAGAACATTTTCAAACTTTGAAATAATTTATTTGAAAGAACATGTTGCCCTTTTTCCTCTTCTTCTTCTTGTGACATTACTGGGCTTGTTTTCAATGTATTAGTAGACCTTATGTGCTTGTGAACTGTAGCTGTGGGTTGACTCCCTGTAAAAATAATATACTCAACAATCATGTAATTTTAATTTCTCTTTTGTCTGGCTTCTGGCAGTGGATTTCTTTTGAGTGGTGCTGAGGAAACACTGAGAGGGAGCTTTCCCTTCCCAGAGTAGTATTTGTTGTTACAATTTTTCAAACAGTTTAGTGATGGTGTTAAAAGCTTTTGCCACGAGCATTCTATAAAACTTGATTTCATAAGAAAAGAAATATCATTTTCTTCTTTTCTCCCCTGCTTTCAAAGCCAAAATGCTTTGTGGATTTAACAGCTTCAGAGAAAAGATGTTTTCCTGTTTTGAATCAAAACAACTTGTGGCTGCTTGCCATTTATCTTACTGGAAGGGCCTGAAAGTATGTGTTTGAGTGGACATCTCTTTGTCTTTCCTGTGAAAACAAGCTATCATTTTTAAAAAGCAGACACCTCCCTTTTCCTGAATACTCCTGTATGTCCCCTATGAAGGCCAGATCTGATCCACTGGGGGCACTTCTAAGACTTAGAAGTTTAATTGATCAGATAAGACATCAGAATTGGCTTCTGGTGGGATGTGGTTATATAAAACCCAAATGGGAATCATCAACCTTAATGTCCTGGACAATCTTTGAAGCTTGGATCAATCTATTATCTACAAGCCCTGCACTGCTCATTGCCTGGACAAATATTTCAGCTTAAGGTGCACCCCTTAAGCATCTGCCACATTCTAGCCGGTAGGCTTGCATTTCACTGAGGAGAAAGTTATTCTAGTAAATATAAGGCTATATTTTGATCTTGATCATACTTAAGAGAATAAAGAAACTGAGAATTAAGTTCATCTGGTCTAACCTCTTGTAAAATATAGACCAAAGTATGTAATTTCAACTGCAAGCATAACTTCTCAGATTGATACCAAAATTTGATTTAAAGGCTTTAAAAGAGTGAGCAACTCATGTCTTTCTTGGTAAACTCTTCCATTTTATTTTCCTGTTAAAAAGAGGATGCTTATTTCTGGGCTTTTTTTTTTTATTCTTCATTTTCTAGTCATTAAAATTTATAACATCTATCCATAAGATATTTCAAAGCAAAGCTGTCACATAACTTTTTTAAGGTGACTTCAGAGACTGCAAAACAGATGTCTCAATTCCTCATCAAACGAAGCAGGCAGCACAGATTTCTCAAAACAGCCAACGAATTTTCCCTATAGAAATGCCAAATGTCACTTGAATATACGCTTCAAACCCATACCATAATATTGTTTTGCTTACTGTCTTTCTTCAAAGCTGAATAGCTTCTGTTTAAGACGTAAAATTGAAACAAAAGAATTATATTCTATTTTTGTAGGCTAGAACAAACAGGAAAGAAGGGGAGAATACACAAACAATAATGACATTTCAGCTGTGGTAACTATCTCCTTGCTTTTGTCATGTCATCTTGCCCTGCATGTAGGATACAATTACAATAACTAAGACCAATTTTCCATAACCTTTGTCTAGGCTGGTTTTTGTTCTTTCTTGTCAGATCTAATGAAGTCCAAGTGAGTACAAAAGTTTAACTTCTTCAGCTGCTTTAAATGGAGCCATGCCTCTTCTTCAGAATAGAAATAAATGGCAGCAAAGGTCATTTGAAATGAAAATGTTGCTAATTATAATTACTCAAGCTGTTAAAGTAGATGAAAGACAAATTGGTGTGATTTTTGCTATTGAAGTGTTTTAAAAAATCTCAGTGTTGGAAAACTTGGGTCAAACCATGTCTAATGATATCCACATAAAAATAGAATCTCTGCTCATAGATCAAGACATGGGTATAGTTTCAAGTTTATCACAAAAGTCCCTGTGGTAAAAAAGCTTATTTTCTTAATTAGTCTACTAATGTCAAGACTGTAACTCCAATTCACTGTTCTGTTACTCCTCTCTTACATCTGTGTTATTCACTGATTTTGCCAATATAATTCCTTTGAAGAAAAAGAAGTCATGATTTAAACCTGCACTGGGGTAGAAGCTGAACTCTAAACTTTTCAAAGTTAACTTTAAAAGAGATTTGGTATATTTATCATCATTTGGAATCTTAAGAATAATTGGACTCTACCAAAGTTAATTGGCAAGAGGCAGATATCACTGTAGGTAATTCCATAGTATGCTTTACACAGAAAGACAAAGTACACTATGGCCATGTTTTGTCTTCTATTCAGACAAATAATGGTGAGAAAATGACAAGAAATATTCAAAGAAACTCAAGCTTTTGCCAAGAGTTCATTACAGCTTTCTCAGAAGAGCTTATGTAATTCGCAAAACCTTTTACACATCGTCCCTTCCTTTCCTTTCCTTTCCTTTCCTTTCCTTTCCTTTCCTTTCCTTTCCTTTCCTTTCCTTTCCTTTCCTTTC
>JAWLRI010000157.1:112689-127812 GCA_034781795.1 Crypturellus tataupa
CAAGGTGTGCTGCGTCCCCACAGCGGCACCCAGGTGTGCTCCAGCCCCACAGCGGCACCAAGGTGTGCTCTAGCCCCACAGCGGCACCAAGGTGTGCTCCAGCCCCACAGGGCCCTCAGCTGGAAGGATACTGAAAACCACACTGGAGCACTAACGCCCAAGGATAGGGTGAGGAGCAAAGGCAGCAGCACATCCCTTTGGGACCCAGGAGGATGGAGAGGACAAGTGCCCTCTTGGTCAGCCAGGTGTCCCAGCAGAGGTGGCGCTCAGGCGTTCTCTGCAGGCACCTGTTCATCTCCTGGTCCGTATTTTGTCACTGGGTTGCTGCAAATGAGAAACGCCAGATCTCTGATTAAGGCAATCCCTTTTGCCAATGACTTTTTAAATGGAAACACATTCCTTAGGTTTGGTGTTGGGACACAAAGTTGTCAGGACAACGCAACAGGCTGACCTCTGCCTGCCTCTGGAGAGACCAGCCCCAGCTCCTGGTGGCTAAGGTCGTTGAGAGCATTTCATTTTCCTTGGCTACATATAAATCCCTGGAGATTCTCTGCAGCTTTCTCTACTTCCATTAAAGATCTCCCCAGTTAGGGATCTTTAGCACCTTCTGCGCTGGGATTAACACAGCAGATTGAAACTTCGTGTTGAGGTGAGGGCCAGTCCCTCACATGGCGAGAGCATCACCAAGTGACGGACTTGCTGTCACGAGGTCTGATCATGAGTTTTCACATAAAATAGCGCCCATGCTGCCTAAGCACCAGCATGAAGCCATGTTTACAAAGTCCTCTGAGTTATGCTCTGTTTATCCAAGATTACACAGCCTAAGAATTATTAAGAAAACAATTTTCTAGCCAGCTGATGGATGAAGGGGAAGAAAACAAACTCAGGCCTTTGAAAGGCAGTTTCTGAGGACACAAGACAGATGTTGCAAATTGTCCTTACGAACAAGAGAGAAACCATGTGCTGGGCTTGCATCCTGTGCAGAGCCCACGGCAATGTCAGGACGAGGAAGGCTGTTCCTATAGGCACTGCACGCATTCCAGAGCTCCAGGGACAGGGCTGCGTCTGAAATCAGGAGAACGGCCTTATTTATTTTGCCAGTTCCTAATCTACAGAGTCCCTTCTGTCTTTTTCTTAGGCAGAGACACAACAAAGCTTCATTCTGTATAAAAGTTGATGGAATCACCAGACAATTTTTATAGATCCTGCTGGACCTGATTCCAACTATGAAGTTGTATTATACAATACATTCAAAACATTCCCTTGTCTGGATCCTTAAAGGTCTTATCTTCATAATATCCAGGACCACTGATATCTCTCAGGACCTAACTTATGCTACCAAATACTTCCAGGTTGTAGAAATAATGACATAAAGAGCAGCTATCCTTAATAGAAAAAGAGAAACAAAAGCATTTGCCATGAGGTCCCTAGCATAAACTTAGATTAAAAAATTAGAAGTAGTGTTGATCTAGGTTAGTTTGCCAGCTGTATATGTTGTTGTTGTTGTTTTGTTCGGTGGTGGTAAAAATGTGTGTTCATTCACTGCATTTAGATGTTTCTTAGCAAAGACATTTGCTTTGTTAATATGCAGATGCAAATGATGTAAAGTTTGTCAGCAGAGGCCCATCACACAATATAGTGTGATATAGTACACACTGGATTAAGTGACAAGGGAAAGGGGATTCATGACTCATTGTAATGGGAAATTAACTAGTTAGTTATAATTATATACACACAGGAGAGGAATTCTAGCACAAAACTGACAATGGCATTTCCAGCAAAACTAGACACTTTTGCAGCTGGATGAGAGGCAAACCTCCCTCCCTCTGGAATAAGTCAGAAAAAAGTCTTTCTGGAAGAGGGAAAGTATTTCCAGTACCTATGGAGTTCTGCAAAAGTTTGGAATAGCTATGAAAGCTCTGCCCCAGCAAGAGCTAGTTCAGTTTTGTTAAAAGCAAATTGAAAACAAAGTGTGCAGATAGACAAAGTCCCTAATTTAGCGTACATCAAGAAAACCTGTAGGGCAAGGTGATTAAACCAGGAAAAGACAGATACCTTTCAGACTGCATTAGGCATAGATCGATTTGTGGCTTTCCTCACCTACAGTTTTGTGTAGCTGTATGTACTTGTTGTATACGCTTGTACTCATGCTGCCTGCATGCAGTCCTGTGAGTTACTTGCACCTTACATTGCCTTAAATGTGAGCCTGCGGCAAGTCTTCTGGCCAGGAGCAGAAGAGGCTGGAGGCTGGTGGCCGTGGGAAGTGCCCAAGGGCTCCTGCACGCTGCAGGGATGTGGGGTGCACATCTGGGACCCTCGATGTCAGCTGCGTGTCTGAATATGCAGGTGTACAGGTACCTGCATGGGCATATGCTGCTCAAAGGGGATGTGATTTGTAAAGAAGAGAGAGCTTGGATAATATAACGAATAACACAATCTGCTTTACCATTTTCCCCTCCACAGCTTTACCATGAACACTTACCTCTTTGTATATGACCTAATGCAGTTCTGTGGGCATTCCTGGATATTTACCAATATGATCATCAGGTTCCTGTCATTTGGCAAAGGTAGGTTTCCTTCTATACTTTACTTATGCAGTTTAAGAGTAGTTTAAGAGATACATGGAAATATCAAATTAGAAATAAACTTAGGATCCTAACCAAAATGAATGTTAAAATGGATGCTGCTACCTAAGTTCTAGCTGAAATTACTGATACCTGAGTTCTGGCTGCACCACACCAAGAATCAGGTTCTTTTGTGGCTAATGAGCTGCAGTATTTGGTAGTCTGTGCATAACATTTGGCTTAGACACAGACCTAAATGCATCTAGGTGCATTATTGTACATATACCTCCCACTGAAGCCACGTGGAGGGAGTATCTTTGTGGTTACTGCTTTTTATTTTTTATCTACCAGAGCATTCTCTTTCAGCTGTCAAAGAGTAAAGGCACAAAACCAGAAAATCAGTGAATGGAAGTGTAAAGTAATTTACAGCTGGTAGGGATCTGCAAGTACATAAAATATGTACTTTATGGTTTGCTTGTTTCATGAGGTACCATGGGTGTAGACACAGGCAGAAACTGCAGTAACTCCTCTAAATAAAGGGATATTTATAAACCAAAACATCCTTCACAGGGTTTTCCCCTGGATCAGATATAGGGAATCCCAGTATCTCCTCAGCTTTCCCTCTCTGCAAGACAGAGAGCTCTTGGGCAAGAGCAAATGACGTAGTTGGCCCAGATTTTTGTTTAACCGTGGTCTAATTTTTCCCCTTCCTTCGGCTGTAGATTCGTTGGCCGAC
Source organism: Crypturellus tataupa (assembly GCA_034781795.1). Lineage (NCBI taxonomy): Eukaryota > Metazoa > Chordata > Aves > Tinamiformes > Tinamidae > Crypturellus > Crypturellus tataupa. The sequence continues at coordinate 115,990 of JAWLRI010000157.1, forward strand.
ACATTTTACTCCATAGGACTCGTGATGCGTCTTTGCCAGCTGTTTTCAGTGCTGGAGATCCTGCACATCCTTGCTGGTATCGATAAAAGTCGTCTCTTCCCTCGTTTTCTGCAGGTAAGGCCCCTTCTGGAGGCTTTTCCTTCCGTAACCTACACCCTCCGACTGCGGCTGCCACGGCAAAAGGCCAGTGTTCACCCAGCCTGGACGGACCAGCTTCCTTCCTCCGCAAGGAGCCCAGTTCTGCTTGCTGGCAGCAGAGATTAACACCACACTCAGCAGAGCTGTGTCGGGAAACAGCTGCCCTCCAGAGCCCTCCAGCTAGGCCGCCCTAAGACTTATTTTTATTTTTATGTAAGAAAGAAAAAACTGAAGGGGCACAAAAAGAATTAACACTGGGAGAGAAAGGAGAATTCACAGAGTCACAGAATGGTTGAGGTTGGCAGGGACCTCTAGAGATGATCCAGTCCAACCCCCTGCTCCAGCAGGGACACCCAGAGCACAGGGCACAGGGCGGCATCCAGGCGGGTTGGGAAGATCTCCAGAGAAGGAGACTCCACAAGGAGCCTCTCTGGGCAGCCTGTGCCAGGGCTCTGGCACCCTCACAGGAAAGAAGTTCTTCCTCATGTGGAGGTGGAACTGCCTGTGGTTCAGCTTGTACCCATTGCCCCCTGTCCTGTCACTGGCCACCACTGGGAACCTGCTCTTTCTGTAAGGCTCTGCGCCCGCACTCGTGCAGACATGCTAACCTTGTGGAAAAGCCTTGAGCTTCCGATGTTTAAAAGGGTTTTTGGAGCATACCTTCAATCCTAGGCAGAAATCTGGTCTAGGTACCATGCAGTGCAGCAAAACTCAAGATAATTCTCTGACCTTTTTCCTAGCTAAATGTAAATTCAAACTTCCAGTTGTTAGTATTTGAATACTGGCGAAACTTGTGTTGCTGTCAGTATTAAGAAGGTAGACGACTAAGAGCAGCTAGTTGTGTTTTTAGTTTTCTGGATAGCCCATGTTTGTCAAATGACATATTAAAAGGAGGAAGATGTTCCTCTTTTGAGTTCTTCATCAGAAATTGATTGACTAATGCATATCTCTTGTTCTTGGTGCTGCTCACCAAGTATGGCATCTAATTTGTCAAAATGGAATTAGATGTTTTTTCCCCTGTCTGAATCTATCTGCTCTTACACTGATTGAGGGGAAAAAAAAAAAGGAAGTGTCCATCTTAACATACCGTGCCACCTCCTGTCTGCTTTTGGCAGAGTTTGTGCAGGAGCATCATCGGTGTCACCGTAAAAGACACCAGATGTGAAAAGAAAGACCTGAGCAAGAAACCTCTGTCCCTGCCTGGGCCCTGCAACCCCCGTGGTGCCCTCAGGGCAGTGTGGGAGGTGGATCAAGGCGGGATAGTGACTCTCAGCAAAGCCACGCAGGATCCTTTCTTGGCCATAGACCCAGAGTCTCCACTTGCCACAAACAGAGGTCTTACCTTGCCGTTAGCAGCAGTCTTGAGCTTCCCAAGCGATGTGTGCTGGTTTGCACGGAGGTTCTGCTCTCCCTGGACCTGGCTCCAAGCCTCTTGGACAGGGCAGGGGTTGTTTCCACATTGCTCCAGGGAAGGACAGCAGAGAGCCTCATCCAGCTCCCTTCCAGACTATCACTGTGGATCATTGCAGGCAGCACAACTGGTGCAGTAAGACTGCAGTATTTTGGAAGTGGCTACCCATGGAATTCCTTTCTAAACTGAAAAGACATTCTTTGACGTGACCCTCTGGCCACGCATGTCTGCAGCAAAGCTGGACTCATGGCCCACACCTAGGGCCAGACAGGAGATGGCTGCAGCAATGCCAGGGTAGTAAGCGGGCAGCATTGACGCTACTTTGAGCATAAAAGGAAGGATGTGGATGTAGCCTCATGAAGGCTGAGTATTTTGTAGATATCATAACACAGACAAGCTTTAAGCAGGGTTTGGATGAAGGATTTTCTGCCAAAAATCTTATTTGTCATAACACATTTACACTGAGCCCTTGAGAAACATGTTACAGATAAAGGAAAAGCAAGCTCAGACGTGTTCCCTCAAAAAGCAAAATAAAGTAAAAACAAAAAGACCAGGACTGACCGTGTGAAGGGAGATATTTAGGCAGGGCTTGGAGGGCCAGGACTGGGCCATGCTGCTAGAGAGAGACGATCCCCATGTGCTGGGTGGGAAAAGGGAGGCCGAGGGGGCTCGAGGCAGGAAGGACTTTGCCCTTCAAGTTTTGTGAACAAAGTGCAGTTCTCACCCCAAGTACAAGCACAATTGCATCTGCCAGGCCAAACCAAAGTGCTGCAGCTTCGTGCCAAAATCACTAACTCTCAACTTAAATCACTTACTCACTAGCACTTTTCTAATCTACTCTTCCTCTTTTCTAAACACGCACTTGATCTGAAAACTGTTTGAGGGGGAGGTTTGGGTTTCAGGTACCAAGAGTGATACTGGCAGCCAGGCTTAGTGAAAAACTGGAAGTGAATGTGCTGCCTCCTCCTGCCCTAAGCTCAGCTGACCTGGTTTGGCATTTTTCTCTCAGTGGGCCCCAGTGGCCGGGTTGCACTGTGGAAGTTTATGCCGACACAGAGCACTTTCTGAATCCTACGAGAGGCCAGAGCTGGGAGAGGAAGGAAATTCCACTTCGATTTTAGCGCAAAGGACAACAAGGAATGAAAAATGAAACCCTTACATTTATGCTTTGTGAGATGTCAGCCAACACTTTCTTTTTATGCACATGAAAACATAGGACTTCTGGTTTTGCTTTCTTTCTTTTTCTTGTTTTTTAAGCAAGAGTTTGTGGAAGAGAACACCATATTTTCATTCATGTAAACTATATATTAAGAAAAAAACAAGCTGTGGTTTAGTGGTAACATGTTTTCCATATGTACACATATATACACGTGCAGGTATTTTGTGTGCATATATTTAAATATGTGCCCATATAAGTATGTATATATACGAGGCAGGGGAGGAAGATGTATAGTCACAGTTGCAAGGGACATTTACTAGTCTCCTTTCTCCAAGCAGCCCTGCCTTGCCTGCTGCAAGGAGGAGAGGGCTTCTATACTCTCCTCTTCGCCCTCCTCACCTCTTCCTGCCTAAAGCTGCGAGTGCTGTAAAGGAAACGGCACAGTCCTCTGAAGGGGAACAAGGGCAGGTGCCACACAGCCTCCAGCCCCCCAAGGGAGCTTGAAAGCCTCTCCCCACCTTCAGACCATGATGGGTGGTGGTACCTTCACCTCCTTGGTGGGTGCACATCCTTCCGAAACCAGAAGCAGTAGCAATTCGGCCACAGCTCATCCTCCTGACTGCAGTGCTGTGGGGTCACTTGATCCATGTTGCTCTCTAGCACTTTGCCTCCTAGCATCACTTTCAAGCAGGAAAAAAATATTTGGAAATGGGCTTTTTCACAGTTATTACAAATCTTTGGTACCCACATGAGACAATTACCTGAAACATGTATCACATTAGCAAAACAACAAGATTGCCTGTCCGCATCCAAATCTGATTTTAGGGTCTGTAACAAACTGCCCGCACCACGCAGGCAGCACTCCCTTTTCATCATTTACCAAAACAATTTTAACCCAGGTTCCGCCTCATCTTTTCTCCTCCTCCTTCCTGGCGCTGAGCACACGCACGTGCATAGGCCCCTGCTCGTCCCTCTGCTGCTTTCCCTCACGTGATGATTTCCCTCCTTGTCTCTTCCATCTCCACTGCGTCTGGTTTCGGGTCTGGCAGCAGCAGTTGCAGTTTCCCTGCACTGCCCTGGGGCTGTGCAGAGAGGGGAACGGAGCTCCATGCCCACTTCCCTGCCTCTCGCCATCCTGCCTTCTTAGAAATCACCCCCTCAGCCCAGGGCTGACAGGGTCTGCTGCAAAAAATTAGTTAGGGCAGGGTAAGTGGCAACAAAACCTTTTTTAAAAAAAAAAAGAAAAAAATGCCCTGTGGTCTCTCAGTGCATTTTGAGATGAGGAACCAGATCCCGAGGGAAGGGACATACTCTGTTTCTCGACGAACAATTGCTCTGGTGTGGTTTAACTGCATAGTAAAGTGTTGACTGGATGTTTTTGCGTCTGCTTTATCTGACAGATGTGGTTTGCAAAAAAAAAAAAAAAAAGTAAAAAAAAAAGCTTGTAGCCAAGCTGTTCCTTGCAAGAGCTGATAAACGTTACATAGCAAAACTACTGCACAAAGTTGCCGAGAGGCCAATTTCATTTTTGGTTTAAGGTTGGGGAGAGGGGGAGGAAGAAACTAGCTAAGAGGAATGAAGATAGATGGAAAAATCACCTCATTTTGTGATTTTCACTTCATGACTTTACACTGGCTTGACATCTTACACAAAGTCACTCAGCTCTGAGGTTCTTAATGGAAGATTTGGCTCTGTGGGCCAGTTGGTACAAAACTCAACGACACTGTGCTTAGTCACACCAGCTGAACACATGCATTTTGTCCTCCTTTAACACTTTCAAATAGTGCGTAAATCAGAGTGAGGCCGTATAGATTTGGAAGGGTTTCACAGGAGGCTGCAGGCAGCTGCAGAGGCATTTGTTTTTCAAGTTCCATAGAGGAGAACAGAGTATGGATACAGACATGAAGCTTGCCCCAGAAAGCTGTGAAAAGATACCCATTTTCAAAATCTTGAGCTCTAATATTGCTCCCCCATTTCTTTCTTTTTTTTGGCAGCGGTGGGAGGTAGCTGGAGATGCTTTCTCATACACTGTCATTTGTAAAAGCAAATCTGCTGGATGGAGTGAAGTGTGACCATTAGAGAAACGTTATTATGATACAAATATTACGGCAGCGGTTGACATGAAGGAGAATAAGCTTCAGGACACACACACAGTGTCAGAGCAAGGCAGGGGGGTCTGCCCGGCCCCGAGGGCCTCTGCTCTGCTCACTGCTGCGACCGCGTCCACAGCTTCCCTCCACCTACAGCCCGTCACCCGCCTAGGCAAACGGATCACCCCCCTCACAACAGAACCTGCAACCAAGTTTGATTCCTTCACCTGTGGGGGCTGCAGCAAAAGCAGACCAAGAAGTGAAAGATCCACCGCAGCTTGAACTGCATTCACCCACGGCCTCCTGTTTTGCCAAAATGACACATAAATGAGAATCTGAATTCACAATTCTTTTTCCTTTTCAGATCACTGAGAGAATAATTGTTTTATTTGTCGTCATCAACAGCCAGGAAGAAGTTCAAGGGAAGTATGTCGTGTGTGTCTTATTTTTCCTCTGGAATTTATTAGATGTGATCAGGTAAGATGCTGAAGGGGGAACCACAAGAAGAAAGTGGGTCATTCAAGCAAGCAGAATCTACCCATGGTGGTGGAGACTTCCCCTGATTTTGAAATTGGTAGAAATGTATGTTGTACATGGTAAATGGACATGTTTATTAAGTCTGATTTGATAAACTATACCTACTGATTTGTACAACTGGCTATCTGCAAAACTGAGTGAAACCCAGCCAGGATATTACAAAAGTAGGTCACCGCCTTAACATTTCTGATTCAAAGAGCTTGACTTTTCTTACACAAATTTAGAATATAACTGCTATTTTCCAGGGAAGGGCATTTCCCCAGACTGATTTACAGGGTTATTGCTTTAAGAACATATTTTGGTATTTTTTTAACATCTCATTTAGACCCGGGAACCACAACATAGTAAAGCAGCAGGTGAAGAACTTTTTATGACAGATAAATGTAATATGCGTTAATTACACTGTGTTTTTCAAACAGCCAAGAGCTCCTGCAGCAAACAGACAAGACTTTGGTTCAGAATGGCATGTATCACACCACAGGGAAATTCACATGAGGCAAAAGGGGTATATCTTTTTCATAGAAGTTACATATGATAGAAAGGCGCTGCGCTGCTCTGTGCCTGGGCACCAGGCAAAGGTATGAATATGAAAATCCAACTTCAGGGATTTTTGCATTGATGTCTGCAGACAGACATTCATTTCTCAAATGTGACTTAAGCTTCTACAGATACTGGTTTATTAGACTTAAGGAAAAAAAGACATATTGAATTAAAAAGCACTTAAGAAAGACAAAGACATCCTGCCAGTCTCTGCATGACAGTAAATTCCTATATGTATGCACTTTCTATTCTAAATTATTATTATTCTAATAATATTCTAATTATTCTAAATACATTTCATTGGGGAATGACTGAAAATACAGGTTTAGGCAATAAAAAAATGGCTGTTAAAAAAAGAGATCTGAGAAAGCAAAATGACTGGTTTTAAGTGATCAGATTTTTAGTCAACTTCAGAGTCACAGGACTACATAAATTGATATACTACTTACCTTAATTATATGGATTATCTCCTACTCCATTTCTTTTTGAATTTTGTAAAGCCAAATTTGTAGACCTCAGTCTCGACGAAAAAGTCTGTGCAATTGGAGTAAAACTGGCCTAAACTGTAAACAGTACATAAACTAGACAGTACTGTCAATACATATTATTTTCCATCATTGCTTAACAACATAGTCCAACATCATAGCAGGAAGGGGAGCTGTTTAATAGGCGCAATAAGGAGGTCTAGAGCAGTAAATGAACAATTCAAACAATAATATATAAGATTTTCAAATCTATGTAAATAATCTGATTTATTTTAGACTGTCTGTGCAGTGTCCTGGGATCTCAAAGAAGAGACCATCTCTAAACACGCACAGGAATCTACTCTACTCCTTTTAAAAAAACTAGTTGTCAAATGTTGCAAATTCTCACATTTCTTCTGTCAAGGACTTAAATGTTCCAAGGATTATTGCATAATGTTATACTGACAGCAAATCCTGCAGAGTTTTCCATATTTGATTTTTTTTGCTTATTACCATGAACTGTCCATGAAGACTTAGTGGATATGAGTGGCTGTAGAAAAGTCTCTCTTTTCTACTACACTGAGGTTATACGTTCAGTATAATAGTAATAAAAACATGGAAATGACCTTGAAGAAGATAATACATTTCTAACCTATCAGATTACACTTTATAGCTCAGGAATGATGGAAAATAAGTAAATTAATAAGAGAGAAACTCAAAGTCTATTTGACCAAAAATGCGATCAAACCAGTTTCTCGAGTATTCATAAAGTAGCTGCAGCACTTTTAGGCCACACAAGCGAGCTGGGATTACCTCAACTTTGGGGACTGTAATTCTGGCCACTCTGGAGTCAGAGAAACACAAATGACTTGTCAAAACCTGGTAAACCGCAGCTGCCCAGCTGAGGGGATCCCCTTACGAACCACCTCAGGTTTCAGGCATGCAAGGAGGAACTGCTCTGTTTTGGGTCTCCTGGGGCAGCTCACATAACCAGCTTTTCATTCTCCTTTTCCTGACACAGCTGAAACTTTTTCCTACACCTCACAGCATGAGAAAGCAAAACTTGCTGAATAGCATCATCAGGGGTTCATCATCAGCAAAAACTGAAGCAAAAGCAAAACAGGAGCTGCTTAATTTCTTGTTTTCTGACCAAGGATTCAGCAGTGCCTTTTTATCTCCCTGGGCTAGCAATTTGTTAAGTACTCTACCCTAAGATGCTAAACCCTGATCAGCGTAAGAAAACAAACAAACAAACAACTCTATTACCAACATCAGCATTTACTTTCACCACAGTAAACCACTGAAATACATTGTAGTGTACCTGTTTTTTCGCATCAGCTAACTGCCTTTAGAGCACAAGTGCTATTTGTGAATGCCTCAGTACTTAACCTCCTTCAGCAGCAGCTTACCTAGTAGTTATAAACCCACATTTTCTTAATCCTAAGCAACAGTCAGACTTTATTTCTGCTGTCCCTTTCAAGGCCAACATACTTAACTGAAATCTATTTTCCGACAGAGCAATACGAATCACACGGGTTTCTGAGTGTGTCTTTGGGCTGCAGCCAGCCTGCTCTCAGCCACCACCACGGACAACGCTTGTGAAACAGCAAATCCTCTATATTCAGACATGAATTAGAGCCTGAGGAAGAGCGATGCAGTATTGCTCTGAAGCACTTGCTCAGCTGGGCAGTTCCAATCTCTTGTGCAATCCTCTATTTTCTCAGTAATCTCTTTATTTTGAAGAGGTGTATAATCCCTCTGAGATCATTCCCCTTTCCTCTCACTCCAGGTACACCTACAACATGCTAGCAAGGACAGGAATATACTACCTACCACTGACATGGCTCAACTTTTCACTGTGCATCCTGCTCTACCCTCTCTCAGTTCTGGCTAAAGGTAAGGAGGTGAGAAAGGGATCACCTGCATTCTTTTTTTTTTTAAATAATTCTTGATAAGTCAATCCTAATTTGTATTTTTAAGGCATTTCTTCATGTGTTGCCAAGAGAGCTCTGCAAATAAACACTTAGGTACTGCATATTTACCTATCTGTCACTCACCTGTCTTCTTTGCTCTACTTCTTTCTTTATTTGGGTACTCTGGATCATTGCAGTTGTTGCTAGTATTTTATTTTAAACAGTATTTTTTTTCTGAGTAAATTAACAAAGCACAAACTTAACAACAAGAAAGATACGTGGGTCCTCTATTCCATATTACCACTATCCAACTGCAGATCTCAGAAGAGACTTTCCTGCTACTGCAGCTGAGCCTAGCAGCTCAGGCCATACTTAGACTAAAACAGCTCATCATACTTAGAGCAAAGAAATGTGCCCCCTGGTACCATATTGACAGCACTGCAACTACAGCTGTGCCCAAGCATGGTACTGAATAGCAAATACTTGCTAATTTTGGTATCAAGATCAGTTAGCACCTCAGACCTACAAAATGATGATCAAGAAAAAAGCAGCATGTACGGTTTCGGCACATATGTGTATACCCAAGTGACATAGTAAATGCCGCTCACAATAGAGTAACCTGTGCCTACAGGTAACTTTGGCTGTCAAATACATGAAGCTTTTTAATGATGGTCTGTTTCCTTTTGACTAAAGAGTTCCCATGTTTTTTTACAGCATTTGCAATCTGTGTATCACTGCCCTATTTTGAATCCCTTGGCACGTACTCCTTCAAGCTGCCCTTTCCATTCGCCTTCTCCATCTACTTCCCCTATGTCCTGAAAGTGTACTTGCTTGTGCTGTTCATAGGTAAGTAGTTCATCTGGCAGAAAGCAGGGTCCTAACTCTACTGAGATATCTATGAGACCTAATAATAAAATCAGTGCAACTCCATTCACAAACTTTGACCTCTACAACCTCTCCTGAAGAGCACTTGACAACAGCCCATGTGAATTACAGTCTTTCAGAAACAAGTAATTAGAGTTCTGTAAAAGATAAAAGGTGGGGAATAAAAACACAGAACCAAAACACAACAAGCAGTCTAAAATTAGCTAAGTGTTATAGCTGCTAATTAAACCAAAGTCTTCTTATTAGTTTCTATTTAATCACATTCTCATTCATCCTGAAAAAGTAAACAGATTCTTTCTTTTCCCTAGTTCACAACAAAATACTTTTTGATCACTGGAATTGCAGCTACCACCACTGCCAAGCCTTCATTCTGATATTGGCTTCCAAACAAATTTGAATGTTTGGGCAAGGTTTACAGAAAGATCTAATACTTGTAATGTGCTGCTCTCTCCTAAGTTCATATAAGGAGCTCTTTGGGGTTACCAGGTGATGGCTCACGTTGTTTTTTCTGAATGAAGACATTTTGGACTTGGCGGTCTTCTGCTTACATGATTTTATGTTTTTGATTCAGGTATGTACTTCACTATCCAGAACCTCTTCTCAGAAAGAAAAGCTCACCTAGCAACAGGCAATATCAAAAAGAAGCAAAGCTAAATGTCAAGCTTTGCTTGTTCCAAGAAAAAAAAAAAAAAAAAAAAAGGAAAAAAGGAGTGTATTTTTCAGTGGGATGCAGCCCACCACATGTAAATTAGACAAAGATTTTCCAGGCACATATCCTGTTTGTGTGCACATGACCTGGCTCCCTGGAGTTCTCAGAAATGGAAGTCTTTTTAAACATCGCAAAACACAGCAGCTCCAAATCACTAATCATTTTGAAAGTGATGACTTCAAATGGCAGCAGTTTTTAACGTGAATGCATTTTTCTCTACCCTGTATCAGAGAACTGTGAAAAACAAATCTGAAAAATTGTCCCCACTACACTACCAGTGTTTATTTTGGTTTTAATTCTCGCTTCATCAAAAGGTGTTCTGTACTGGCAATACTATTTATTGTAAAGTATGATCTGTAATGATTAATTTGGCTAAAACTTCAATCTCTTATGAAGCAAAAGCCGGGAGGTTCAAATGGAAATGAACCCCCTGCTTCCACAATGGATCCAAAACAAAATGGCCCAGTGTTCCCTTCTCTGAACAAAATTCTAGAAGAAAATGCAGCTAAAACACGAAGGCAAGTGACTATGTTCTTATCCACTACATGTTAAATGGGGATATGCACGGCAAAACAATAGTTATAATCACGCTTCTAGCAAACAGTATCTCTCCCCTACCATTGTGTTCTCTGTACTGAGCAGGAGACAGGATAATGTAGTCTATCCTTTAGAAATGTCTTTTAAATTGAGAGAATGACTACTGAAAACCACATGCAAAATCCTGGTCAGTTTCCTCATGTGACTTGTCCCTGGTACTTCTGGGTTATTATCTGAAAGGTGAATGAAGCCAGAACGCTCTCTTTGAGATGGAGAATCAAGAGCAGAGACAGAAACCCAATGGATTTTGCCAAGGAAAAAGGACTGTAGGAACTGCACAAAGAACTGCTTAGAGTAATGCAGGGACTTGTTTCGTGTTTCATCTACTCTGTTTACCATCTGCATGTGGACTTGAATTTAAAGCAGGGGGAAGAGAGACTCTGAAAAGTGGAATGAAGATAGGGGATGGGGATATGCTAGTTCATATGATTGTTTTCGTTTTCCTTCATGAAACTTTTGATTATACAACTTGCTCAGTCATGAACCTAAAAGGGTGTTCAGACTGTTTTAAGAAGCAAATAGCCAAGTTGCTCTTGATGAGGTCAGTTGTCACACGTTACTAACAACATGTCACATATTACTACTTTTACTTGATATACCTGGTGATCAGGGTGCCTGCAAAATGTTTTTGCCACTGAGTTTTGTTAGGAATCATAATCAGTAGAACAGTGTAGGGGCAGCCTTGGAATTTTTGAAGTAGCTCAGAGTGAGTTAGGAATTTGGACATTCTTAGAGAAACATAGGTACTTCCACTTTGGACTAATGGATCAGTAAGATTTCATATTGACAGCTTGGATGTAGAAAAGCTTCACAGACGACAAAGAACAACAATTCATGATGAAACCGTTGTGAACACACTTAAGGTGGAAGATGGACATGTTCTCCCTCTGGCAATTTGTTCTAATTTGTCATAAGATTCTGTGAAGTCAAGATAAGCTGGATGAGAAAACACAACTCCTTATACCAAAGTTTTTATTATTATTATTATACACACTTAACCAATAAAGATTCAGGAGGGGGTGCTCTTCTGTTTCACTGATTCTTAAAACTGGCTATAAGACTTTAACAATAGGAGGAGCCTAAAATTCATGAGGGGAAGGAATCTCAAACCTAAACAGCTGAAGAAAGGTAAGAAGTTACCTACAGAAATTTCCCTCCAGCTTTTCCTCATGTAGAGCTAACTTGGAGCTGGGACTGCCAAGACTGAGGGAATCAGCCTTCCATGACCTCAACTGTGTCTCTAAGGAGTCACTGTAACTTTGTCTCCAATATTTACCTCAATTCTGGAAAAGAATGGGTAGGCATTCTGGAAAAGAATGATGGGTAGGCAGAAAGGTACTTATCCTTCCACCTCTAGAAACTTAAATCTTTGATCAAAAC
>JAWLRI010000157.1:131920-147149 GCA_034781795.1 Crypturellus tataupa
CACTTGGCCTTGTTGAATTTCATGAGGTTTCTCTCTGCCCAGTTGTCCAGTCTGTCCAGGTCCCTCTGGATGGCAGCACAGCCCTCTGGGGTGTTAGCTATTCCTCCCAGCTTCATATCATCAGCAAACTTGCTGAGGGAGCACTCTGTGCCTTCATCCAGGTCGTACATACATTACATCTGAGACAAGTCATGTCTCCAGCAAGACTATGTGTCAGAAGGAATAGGTAAGAAGGAAATAAACATTTCACTTAAGACATGAGCTGACTCTAAGTTCCTTTGCAACAACCACATGCAATTTTACCTTCTGTGTATGCTCTTTCCAAGGCTCTTTACCTAGCAAGAGGGTAATGCTACTTGGTAGGAGAGTTAGAGTCTCTTGCACAGCAAGCTTCTCAGTGGGGTATTTGCCAATAGGATCTTCAGGCAGTTCTGATAATACCCCTTGGTGCTTCCACGGTGACCAGCTGGCGCTGAGGCCGAGCAGCAATGGTGCACCATGGTCAGCCCAGGCAACCACAGCAGCTGCAAACACCCACAAAAGGAAGTCCACAGCCTAAACAGGAAAAAGACAAAAGTGCAATTCATTAAGTCAATGACAATTCATCGAAGACGACTCATTAATTCAATAATATAGGGAAAAGCATACAATGACATTTTTCAACAAACTACCCCTGGAGTTGTCACCTGAAAAACATCTAACTTTCAAAAAGCAAGTAGTAAAAAATTTGCCTCAATGTTTTGAGGCAGAACAAAACAAAGCAACAGCCCTAAAAATCAAAATCTAAAATACCTACAAGAAAGAAGCTAATGAAATTCTTAATCTTTCAGTCAAGGTGGACCAACCAAACATTCATTTTAAGCAGGGAGCTTCAGGGCCAGCTAACACTTCAGGGAAATTGGATAGATGGATACCTCTGTGATGTCACAACCAATGCAACAAAATCTTTTCTAACCTAAGTTGCAATTTATATCCCAAAGCAGAAGATTTAAATGGCTGAACAGCTGTAATAATGAGCAATACTTATACCCTAAACCCCTCCTTTGAAACAACAGCTGCAGAGTTCTGACAATTCTATTGGTAGATTCAAACTGTAAGTGTTCAAGTTTGAAGCAATTATTTCCTCTGGAAGTTTATGTTTTTTTTTTTTTTTCCTCCCCCACAATTTAGTTGACATAGTTACTTGAAAGTAAGAGTTTTAAACACACACACATTTATAAAATAAATGGAGGAGAATTTCTTCATGGAAATAAGCTGATAGTTTTCTAAAAGATAAAAGCATGGGAAATAATATTGCTGACACAGACCATATATTATGTTAGAAACTAATTTTCTCTTTCCCGAAAGATACAAATTATTTTCATAGTATGTACCTCTCTAAGATCCACATTTTGTACAGGTGTTGACTTGTATGCAACATTTGTGATATAGCCCATCAGATCCAGCAGCCAGTTCATTCTTTTCATCACTCCTGAAAGAACAAGAATATTGGTTCATATTAAACCCTAGCCCATGTTTAATTCTTTCTTTAAAAAAGCATGTAGAGACTCATTATAGCCACAAAACACTCACTATGAAGGAACAACAATCATCAGTAGCATTATTATATTTAATTTACAGTTGCCAATGGCAGAAGGCACAGAGGCAATTAAACAATAGTATAATTCAGTAGTGTATTGCTCTGTAATTCAGGCAACACACTGAACACACTGAAAAAGGTATGCCAGGATACTACCATTTCACATGAGAGGTTGTAGATCCCACTAATCCAATCTTCACTGAGGTGCATCCTCTAAATACTTCATCAAGCTTTAGCATGGATGACACTGTACACAGGTGGAGAGTCTTTATCAAATCCTCCCCACAAGAAGACAGAATGACTACAGCAGAGCAAAACCTACAAGCCTCATCAGTCCACAGTGCAAAGATGCAATATGATATTAACCTCAGAGTAGTATTTATTTCTACTTACTTCACAAACTTTCTCAGAGCTAGTAATACCTTTCTCTTCACTGATTTAGATTCTACTGCTCAGGATGTGTTATGCCTCCAACACACAAGTAATTACATTTATCTCATCTCCAGATTTCAGAGTATGTCACTTCGTGCTTCACTCCCGACTCCTTCCTGTCACTTCACTCCTGCTGTTATGTTTTAATGCACCCTTTTCCATGCTGCCTCCTCCTTTACCCCAAGAACTTCACTCCACTCATTCAAAACTCACTGCTTGCTGCTTGAAGTCACAGTTGACATAATAAAGCATTTGCAATAAAATACTTGAAAACTGTAGTTCTGTGAACAGCTAAATCAGGCTAAGATCTTGCTGCCATGAGAATGGAGATGCCTCCATCTTCCTTATCCTGTGTGATTACGGTATTTCTCTTGCACTAGCTCCAGTGCTTATCAGACCCTCAGCTGAGTAACTCAGATCATTAACTCAGTAGAAAATTAACTGCTGCGGTGGGGAGGAGGAAGGGTAATTTTTTTCTTTTGTTAAGGCAGTTCAAGGAGTACAGAAGAGCGACTCTTATCAGCTTCATGGGACCCTCTGCCTGTTGTGCCACACGCTAATAATTCTGACATGAACTCTTAAAGACAGCAAGGCTGTACAACTATTACTGGATTCTAATGTGCTGTGTTTATTTCTAACAGTATCTGATACAGAAAAAAAATGTAGAGACACTCATCTAAATTTGTGGTCTGCAAACCATTTGCAGAGATAAGTGGCTTGTTGCTGATTCAAGGAGCCTTAAATAACTTAAAGCATAAAAACAATGTTTGATATAAGTATGTGAAGAGCTAAAAAAAATTTAGAAGATAAAAGTAGTTTCTAAGTCAGAGAAGTCTGAAAACCATTTGGTTAGACTATCTGAAAATTATTTAAAAAGTATCAGTTCAGACTCATAAATATTTGTTCATGTTGCTGTTTATTCTTCTTCAAGCTTGGTCTTACCTGTGTTTTCATGGTTCACAATTCGAGCATGATATAAACAATGCAAGAGCATCCATGTCATAGATGCTTTTTGGTGATACTCTAACACAGTGTCAATCAAGGCACTCAAGTTCATCAGAGGCAATCTGCCTTGAGAAATTAAATACATTTTGATGAAGGTGGCCTTCTCTACATTGTTCTGGAAATAAAATAAAAATATATTAAGTTAAAACATGTCCTTTTCAAGAGCAGTACAAAATCCTGCATTCTTCCTTCTGAAGACAGGAGGCATTTCTGATTATCTGCCAGGCCCATTTTCTCTAAGATAGATTACTAAGAATAAAACACAATCACACTGACTACTTAAATTCTGCATGTTTCTAAATGGTCCAGAATATTTTAACTCAGTACAGCTTGACTGTTTCCTCATTGCTTCCCACAATCCCCTTTAGGGTCAACTCCTAGTAGTTTGACATTCTGGAGTCTTAAATTCTCCTGGCAAGACAAGATCATTACAGTGACAATAAAGATCTTTCAGTGAAGAAATCACAAATTAAATGAGACAACTGATTAAAAACTGGTAATTTAGCTTCCTTCTCCTATTTAAATGCTTCCTCTCTAGTGAATCTGCCAGTAAGCAGAACAGCATAGGAACAATCAATTACAATGACTTCATTTGAAATCACCAAGTCTTTTCATAGCCATCATTTCCTTAGCATATAATATTTTTTAACTGCTAACAATTCCACTGTTAATTCATCTAGTGATTTAGAGCTGAAAGTTTTCATATTTCATTGTCATCTTAGGTATTTTGCCCACCTGCAAACATTCAGTATGAACACAAATGCAGCAATTATATCAACAGTACTGAAAGCTACTGCTCAGGCAGAGCAGCTTTCATTTCTCACAGAAGCAAAGATTCATCAATTCAAGCACAACTCGTTACCAGGATGCAGTTTTAGGTATGTGCTAACAAAAGAGGTCCAGTATTTGTACTGCTGGACAGAATTTCACAAGACCTAATACAGTTCCCATTCTGCTACAGTGTTCTTTCTGAACTTGACCAAACTAAGACCAGTAATATCAGTTTCCTTCAGAAGGTTTTGGCTACAGATCCTAACCACTTTTGCTTCTCTGTAATGCCTGTAATTTAGAGCCAAAACTTACTTATATTTACAACAGATATAAATTTATCAATGCTCCAGAGGTAAAATACTCAACAGATCCAAAACAAACAAACAAACAAAATAAATTACAGCAGATTTCATGTAATTTTTATTTCATGTAGTTTTATGACACAGGTTTACAAATGAAAAGTGATTACCTTGGAGATTTGGACAATTCGATCAATCTCTGAATCTGACATTTCTGAGATACATTTTGCTACATCCACATACATGTCCACTTCATCCCTCTGGAAACAGAGAAGTGAATTGTGTTTGTATGTATACTAACAAGTTTCTTCATCATTAAAATTAGAGTTCTAAAGCATTGTTAGTGATTATGATGAATAAAGCGATGCTAGCATTTAGATCAAGAATTTATTCTATTTTACAAGTACTGTACTGCTCTGACCTTCAGGGAATAATTAAATTTGAAAAATCTTAAAGATTTTTTTTTTGAAGAGCCCTTCCTCTGTGGTATTTTTGTGATTAGATGATTTCTTTAAAGCACTGTGAGAAGCTGAATTCTCTTTAGAAAAGAAAAAAATCTGTTTTCTGCCTCTGCTCCAATAGAATTTATTTCAGCACTAGTTTTTTAACTTACCATTACTAAATACCAAATGAGAGAACAGTATATTTAAGACTGGTCTCACAACTTAGTCATATACTAAAGAATATCTGAAAGCAACTTCTGGTGAAGCTATATAGGAATCTTAACTACTTCCATTTAAAAATCTGAAAAATTGAAAACAAAAACAAAAAACACACCACCACACAAAGCAGGATTCAAAAATCAGTAAAAATGTCAGTTATAATGTTCATAATGAATTTTTATACCACATACTTACTCCTTACCTGAATTTCATTTGGCAGAAGCTCAAATATTTTCTCAATGGCCTGGCACAGAAACGTCCAGCAGTACTGGGGAGGGTTTGGAAGTTTCACTGCCTGGCTGAGACCTTGTAAAAGACACTGGCAATTTTCTGGGTTTTTGGTGCAGTTCTTCACTTCAAATTGTTGCATCAGAAATACTTCAGTAAAAGACTGTAGTTTGTCTTCTGCAATATATTTCATCCACAGGGACAGAGATGTGAAAAGGTACTTCTGGGTTTTCATCTGAAAAGTAAACATGAGACATGACCGTCACAAGATCTCCCATACTTTCTAGATGAAGTATTTTCACTATTCTTAAACCTTTGTGTTTGGCCTAGATTATTAGATCCCTCTGTTGCTTCTTAAGGAGTGTTTCTTGTACTACTATATAAAAGCTATTTATGACAATGAGGTCTCACTCATCAGCCAGCAGATTGACACAAAACTCAAAATTGCTCTCAAGTAGCCACTGATTTCCCTCGCAAAATTTAATATTAGTACATATGAAGGACTAATATTTTTATTTTATGGTAGAAAAATATATGGCTCATCTCTCTCGGTTTCAGATTCTACCTCTTTGCTGACCTTCAGCTACTGTTTTAAAGGAATAAAGTGTAAAAAAATAGCTCAAACACCACTTCAGAAAAACTCAGTTATCAGAAATGGGTTTTTCCATAAACAACAATTTTCAGTTCTTCTTTCTTCTTTTGATGAATTACTTGATTTGAAAGAGTATTCTTTTTCCTCAAATACTGAGCAACTTCCTTTCAATGAACTCTAGCTCAGTACTGATCTGCCTTTTGTGCTGAAAGGACAACTGTGATTTCCCTATATGTCTGCCCACCACATTGCTGAGTAAAACTTACAGGTTATATATCTAGGCAACCATGGACAGAAACATGGTAGTTGAAGCACTCACAATGATTTTGTCTGGCAAGGGAAAAATAAAAACAGTATTTGAAAGTGATCCAGAACTAACATATCTTGCTGCTGAGCACATTTTGTGATGTCTAGATTTCACTGCACTGTGAATAAGGGTTCAACAATCAAATCTTTCTTCTACTGGTACTTTATCTCATAACTTATATCTTGAAGTCTTGACTAAGTGCTTATAGATTTCTGAAGGCTAAAGAATTAAAAATTACAAGAGGAAAAAACACTTTAACTGGAAAAGGACACAGAAATGAACAGAAGGTTTTCTGACAACTGTCCTGAATGGGCTTCTCAGCTAACATATGCTGGCAGAACTGCCTGCACAGTAAAGAGCATGGTAGGATTCATAGCGGAGGATAACCCCAAATTTAAATTCTTCATTAAAATTTTAAGAATAGGAATTCAAATTTGATTCTTTTATAGGTTAGTCTGTTAAATATCCATTCAGGCAAAGTTTACAAGAATTAGCACCTTTTAATTTACTTCATTTTTTTACTTTACTTTTTTTTTTTTTTTTTTTTTTTTACTTTATTTTTTTACTGACTCTGAAAGCTAACTTTCAGACAGGTAAACAGGGCTTTTTCTCATGTTCATCAGCTAGCATAATAAAAAAATACTTTCTGTATCTACACATCACACCTTCCTCACATCTTTTGGTACCCTGGTGTCATAAGAGGGGAAAACAATCTAAATAAAAAGCAATGTAGCAAAGCTTATATCTATTGTGTCCAGAGCCATTTTCAGTTTAAGATACATGGTATCTTCTACAGAATTCTGAACAACAGTAACTATTTTTCAGTGAGACATCCTGAACAGTGAGACATCTCTAGGTGAAGAATCTCATAGGAAAACGGTGCTGAGGTCTCATAGATTTTCTTACATACGTACACTGAGACTGTAGACAAGTGGAGGTGCCACCCACATCCCCAAAAGCATTGCAGCATTTTGAGATGACTGAGCCTGCGTCACAGCAATTTCAAGGCAGAGATGTTTTATCTCATCACCTAAGCAGAAGAAAAACAAAACAGAAGCTAACAATATTTTTTCTCCTAAATTTTTTCCTCATATATAAAGGAGGGTAATTATTTCAGCCCAGCAGAACTGCACCAGTCTCCATATTTCTGAAATGTTTTTATCATTTGCAGTCTAGAAGCCTCTATTTATGCATGCATATGTCATCTAAATACAAAGTGCTACTTCCATAACACTACAGAGGGATAAAAGAGAAATTTCATCTGTACAAAAAAAGTAGTTTAAAGTCAATAACAATCGAGGCATAAAACTGAGGTACTGTTTTCATCTGGAACTCCCCTGATATACAAAAGTCAAACTCCTAGGTAAAAAACAGGAATAAAGAAAATCCCCATGCATAAACAAGTTTCAGCTATTCATAAGGTTGCACACAAATTTGCATCAGCATGGACTTCACAGCTCAATTAGGGATATTCTTTCTTATTCTCACAAAGGCTTTATATTCATTTGAAAGAATGCCAAATAAACCAGAAGTTTCAGCCCAACTATCAGCAACAACTTTCAATATGTTGACAAATCTTTTGACACCTAGCAAAGTATGTTTCATACAGAACAGTTCAATAATCTATAGTGCTTTGGATCTAAGACCTTCATATGAATAAAATAACCACCAGAAAGATACAAGAACAGCAACTCTTTCCTGACTCTACAGCAAAGAAATTTAAATATGATTGTGTTTACCAAACTTAACTGTAAGAGAAACTGCAAAGCCAGTAATAACAATTCCATAAATTAGGAAAAACAAAATTCAGCAGAATCAAACACATAACTTCATTTATGTTTTTAAGGAGAGCCTTTAAAACTCAAACATTTGCACCAAAAAAGTTGGTATCGATTCTCCTAATCAGCTGATATCCTAACTAGGAAAGTGCTATTCAGGTTGCTCAAAATCATACTTAAGAGTAAAAGTCTGAGCTTGAGAAAAAAATGCTCCCCAAAGAAAGCACTAAGAATTTAGTATCATGATGGGGAAAGTACAAACTTTGTCACCCAGTGTCATTTAGTAGATGCTTTATTTCAGATCAGCAATGGCTAGATGAATCACTGAACTGTTTGAGCTTATGATAAGATTGCCTGCATCCTCCAACACAGGCATTTCGCACGTACCAAAAATAAGTCGCAGTTAGTTTCCAGTTTACACTCTTCTCTAATTTGCCAAATGCAAAATCTGATACTCTTCAATATTTTGGGAAATTTCCAATCTGGCTATAAATGTAATAGCTCTGATCTTCTCTAGACTATCTTACTAGCAAAATCTCCACATCAAGTGTCTTCACAGAGTTACTGCACACGTATGCCTGCAAACATTTTCAAACACTTGTAGGCTCCATAGTTTGTGAAAGCTATTAGTCGAAGTCTCACAATAAGAGCAAATAAACAAAAAATCTTCAAGAAACTATGAAACTTACCAAAGTTTAGCCTCATCAAAGGAGAAAGAATGGATGCCCAGTTCACAGGTGGATACTGGTGACTTTCTCCAACTAATGCAATGGGTGCCAGCGCTACTTTCACGAGTTGAGCTGGGACAGATTCTGGGCCTGCAACAGTAGTCAACCACAGTCTGAATTTTATACACATATGTTTGGTTACACAACTCAAGAAAGAAATATAGTTTATCAATATAGACAACATAATTTACTAATTCTTATTGCAGTGAAGACCAGTAAAAACTCAATCTCCATCAATATTATAAAACAACTCTAAACAGAGTTGCTCACATGACAGCATCATTTCTTCAGGTTCATGTGAATTAATCACACACCATACTAAACCATTTACATCATGTATTGAACATTTTACCAAATATCACTAAAACAGATATTAGAAGAAGGTCTGTCTGATGATGATGATAGGGTACCTGCAAACATTTTAAGTTGACTTCCATTTCCACAGAGGAGAAGATGCACCATCAAAGCAGAGTGAGGAGAGGGGATACAGATGAAAGTCAGAAAAAATAATCAGAAAAAAAATGTCCAAACTATACTGTCCTTCTCTTTTTGTGAATGCAATTCAAGGTCTTGTTTTAAAAGTTTTTGCAGAAATATTTTGAGATTTAAGGCCTGCATTAGTGAAGCTCAAACTACTATCTAGAAACATTCTTTCTAATAAAAGCAGAGTGTTAGGGGCACATTTTATAGCCATACCAGTTTTCCTAGAGAGATATTGTAGCTTGATCATCCTTCTCACCTTTCTTTCCACCTTCAATAGCAAAGTCAATAGCTGCCCTGATAAAGCTGTTTTCAGGCAAGTAGCTAAAATCTGGAGGAACTGTAAAGACAAAAAGACTGTATATACTAAAACCTGTAAGGACAAACAGTGACTTACAGCCCACATATAAATTAAAAGGCTAAACTGAACCATGTCTGAGTTAATCCTAAGTCCATATATCATTTAAAATGATTAGACCAAAAATCCTCTACAGGCACACTGACCCTCCCATTTTTTGTGTCAGGGGGAGGATGGGGGGAGGTGGGTGGAGATGAGGCAGGCAGGTGGTGGTAGAAACATGCACCTGAAAGCAATGGTGTACAAGCAGAATATGAATTCCTTTCTGTGTTAACAGCAAGATTAAATGGGCACTGAAACTGTTATTAGACTTCAGCTAATCAAGAAGGTTTCTTCTAGAAAAATACTGTTTGGAAAATAGCCCTTTTTGTTGTTACTGAGTAGTTTTTCCTGTATTGGCTTTTTTAAACAGTTGGACTTGCTAAAACAAAAAGTAGATATATCATCTGTAAGGCTTGGGGTAACTTAGATGACAAACCATCTGTAATGTGTCATTTATAGTCTATAATTTCATATATGGGAGGCATCCTGTTGAGCCTGCTTTTGTGCTCCAGACTTTAGGGCTGGCACATAGGTCCATTAGCAATTTGGTTCAAAGGCTCCTATATCACTTAATTCAGCCACACCACGTCGTTTGCAGTGTCTAATGTGTCCCTTGCTCCCCTCTTAATTAGGTGCTACTGGTACTTGTTCCTTAAGCAGCAATAATACAGCAGCTTACCAGATGCCCTGCTCTGGCTGGAAGACAAGCAGGACATATGAAGGTGTCCCAAAAGGCCTGCTGCATTTGTCTGAAGACCAATCTGTCCCGAAAAGCTGATTATCTGTAGAGACAATAGGTCACCAGTTAGTCAGCAAGCCTAATTCAAGGCTTACTCAATGCTGCATTGCCTTACTGAAGCTAGACAAGGACATTATGCACCTTCTTTACACAGAACAGACTTATTCTTGCAAGGTGCTACAGCACCATATTACAATATCAAAGAAATGGAGGAAACTGCCTTACCTGGGTAAGAGTTCTGATGACTTCATTGAGTTTACTTTGAAACCGGGAAGACTGAATGCTTTCAGATTTCAGCTGTCAAAGAAAAAGAAAATACTCTAAAAATTTTATGAGGGAAATAAACAATAAAAAAAGAATAGGCACTGAATATACATATTTGTACTTTTTATTTTATGAGAAATGGGGGATAAGGGGAAAAATCTTACAGCACCAAAAGCTCTTCCCCAATGACAGCAGCCTTGGGCCATACTCTATTATGTATGATGGGAAAATGGAACACACTGCTTACTCCACATGTTCAGTGTAGACCCAAAAGTATTTGCTATTGCATAAATGGAATGTCTTGATAGGTAAATATTGCTATAAGGATGCACAGATGTAATTCCATCTTGCTTTCTAGTCCAAAACTTAACTTGGTTTCTAGGGGCGATGTTATAATATGCTTGAATATTCTCACCTGTATCATGCCTCCTTCCGAACCCACCAGTGCAACTAACCCATTGACAGCAGCCAAACGCTGCATTGTTGGAGAACCCTGGAAGGATAATTCAGAATCAGTGCAACACCTGAGTCATTCAGCAGCAGCAGGAGCAAAACATACTTGTTCTCTTTCAGGAGGCTGTTATTCCAACTTAAAAAAATGTGAGTGCTATCACTTCTTTATTTTCCAGCACAACTTTCATATGTTGGTCTCCTTCTCAGAAGATCATTTGTCCTCTCATTATTTATCAATGAAAGACCTTATTTATATGAAACTTGTCCCTCTCCCAGTCTGAAATCACCATGAATTTCTCCCTTCCTTCTGGCAGTCTACCCTAAACTGTGCCAATGCAAATCAATTGTAAAACATCATTTCTTTTATTTGAGCTTGTCTTCAGCTGCCACCTTAAGTTGAGAGTTTGTTTTCACCTACAAATTTTTTAGAGCAATGACATAATTATAAAGAGCAAGCAGAACAAATGAATAGTAAGTGATAAGTGTTTTTCTCCATCTACAGAGAACTGTTCAGGCCCACCTAACCACCAAATGGTATAAATGCAGTCAGAGCCTACACTGCTCTGAATTGCTTAGTACTCATTGGGCATACAGGCAGCAATTACCAGATAACGAGAAGAGAAAAAGGCAAACTAATACTTAATAGAACTACCAATAAAGAAGATAAACTGTTGAAACAAGAAAATCACCATTCTGTTAGTCTATATTTTTAAGTTGTACCTAATTTTACAAGGTATTTTGATTTAATAACTATTTAAAATATTTCTGAATCTTATTTAAATTAGTAAAGATGTGCAAAACAAGATCTCATATGCCAAGAAGACTATGAAATCCTTATAAATCCAACAAGCAGAAACTTTTTTCTTTATTATTTTAGCAAACACCCCAAAAATAACATTCTTGCTTTTAAATATCAAACAACATGCTTAGATAACAGAAAACGAAAGAGAATTATGCCTATAAACTTCACTTAAAAAACACAAAGTCACCTACAAACCAATTTCTCTTACCTCTGCAAGTACAATTTTAATCCAGGCTGGCATTAGCCTGTTACTCAGGTCTTCAGCTTTCCCATGACCACAAGTTGATAAACCATGAACGATCGTACCTAGAGCTAAAGCAAAACCGTATGTCTGTAAGATAAAAAAAAAAAAAAAAAAAAACAAGAAAAGATTCAAAAAAAAAAAAATCTTTGAAAGAACCATGTATTCTTTCCTAAAAAGAAAAAACAAAGTCATACAACATTCCTAAGGGATCACTTCCCATGAACTCAGTCTTTTTCAAAAACACTGGATACTTTCTTATTTTAAGTACTTGGTTATGTTAAGTGACAAGGATTTCTTAGGTACCAAACAAGCACCAATGTTTGTCACATATTTTAATCTGGAGATTTATTTTAGAGGGGATTTTCTTATGTGAAAATGAAAAGCAGTTAAAAAGGTTGTTTAGTTTGACTTGTAATTTTCGGGGTAAACATATTAGAGAGATGGCCATTGCCATAGCTGATTTTTATTCTAAATAGTTAGGTTTTTCTTTTTTCCTTCCCCACCTCCAGCAAGCATTCAATGAAGAAGGAGAACAAGTAAAGAGATTATTTTGGTCATTTTTACAGGGTAATCCTAAAATGCTGCAGGATCAACCAGACACTCAGAAGCTCTGCCTGCGTGTTGTTGTGCTGTCTGAAGTCTAGGGGAAAGAAAAAGATTCTGAAAAGCACAGAAAGCGTTTCCTCCCAAGGGAAAAAAAACGGATATTAAGAAAAAGGTTTTAGAAGAAACAGTAATTGGTAAGGTACAGAACTAAAGACACTCAAAAGTACCAACTGCTCTTTTAAATACAATCAGACATATATAAAATCTGTTTTTGCTTGACACTCTGGTTTTGACTATATGCCATAGGCTTTGTATTAATGGAATAATGATAGTAACATAAACTGTGTGTTGTATGCACAACAGACATGAACATCACAATGTTCAGAACATGAAAATGTTTTCTTTAGGTGATGGGGATAGAACAGTATAGGATATGAAATACTTAATAAACTGAAGCAAAACTCAAACTCTGAGTATGACCTGCTGATTATCTTCTACCAAGGTCTTCAGCTTGTTCATGGCCTCCTCAGCCTCTGCTGCTTCAATGATTCCAACACTGAAAGCAGAGACACAGGAACAGGCCACAGAATAGGCCAGGACCTGAAAAACAAAACTGTTTAATTTTGATATCCAACATCTGAACAAACTGACACACACACACACACACGCAATTTACAAGGCTATCTTTACTTTTTTCAGGGAAGTTTTATACCACTTGGTATAAAACCCCATCACAAATTCTCAACAAAACCCCATCAGAAATTCTCAAATATCACCTCACATAGAAAGCAGTGTTTGCTACTGCAGTTCTGTAGTTCTGTGTTCTATCATTTATCAGTCACACCTGCATTTATACAGTATTTATACTTACTTTCTCCCTGAAGAGAATTTTGCACTCGTTGATATAAACTAAAACTGCTGTGAGAAGCAAATTTTATATTTCTGTCTGCTACTGTCTGTTTCTTGTTCAGAGGTGACTGTAAAGTATCTGCTACAAGCGCAGAGCCTTGCACTCAGCGGCAGCTCTCACACAACTCCTCAGCACAAGAAGCATCAATCCAAGCTTCATCCCTTTTTTCCTGTTAGCTAAGGATAAAGTCTTCGCTCTTTAACTGAAACACTACCACCGGAGTAAAAAAAATGCTGGTTTTACCATCTCATCAGAACCATGATAAATAATACACAGGACAGAATTTATGAAATGCCACACCTAGCACATAATTTGACAGAAAATTTAATCTGTAGGAAAGGCAAGCTGCTGAGAGTATGTGTTTTATAAGCCATATGCTAGTAGGATAGAGAAGCCATGCCATCTTCAGTTTGAATTTTAAGAAGTTTTCTGTTTCTCAGAAAGATTCCCCATCTATGCTGACATTAGAAAAGTGCAAGTAAAGCCTGGAAGTACTTCTGGTTTTGTTTACTGAGGGCCAAGTCCTGACCTTCCACTGAAATGAAGTTATTTTTCTAACATGAAACTCACCATGCACACCTGTGAGCACACATGGCGTGCTGCGATCCCATCAGCGCTGCCTGCAAGCCCACATGGACAAGAGGAGCCCGTAGCGGAGCCATCTCCCACCCAGAACACATGGCACTAGGCTCACACACCCATGCAAGAAGTGTTCACAAGTGACACCACTTTTCTGCTCTTCACACGGAGGGCAAGGAAATGAAGTCATCCTTCCACAGGACAAGAGTGCCAGCAGCTTTACCTCATTTGTACAAAATCAAGTAACAGAAAAGCACATAACTAGCAGGGTACTTAAGAGGCCCCCTACCTACTGGGCAGCATGATTTGGGCAGCAGGCCACAGTTCTCTCAAGTACAGGATAGCATCCCAGCTACTTATGGCTCTGAAAGTGGCTCTAGTGCACTTTAATTACAGTAATATTCATCTTGAGGTTCCTGGCCAAATTTTACTGCTGTAATTATCTGTGCAAATTCCTTATACAGACTTTAACTGAAAAAGCCAGGCTTTGCTTCTCATCTCAAATTACTTCATGATGTTAAACAGCTGCTGCATTTCATCCCAGCAGTTGCTGTACTGAACCCTGTACAGAGTTTACACATTAGTTTAACTTCAGTAAAGAACTCTGAGATCCCTGGGGAGGGATAAACGATTTCATAGATATAAGTTATTTTAACACGTGATCTATAAACAGAAAAAGGCTAATCCTCAACGCACATGAACTGCCAAGAAAATTAAGCCCCATAAAATTATACATCTATTACAAAAAAAAAGGGCTTTCAGAACAGTTCCAAGAGGAAGAAGAAATGAACATTGTCAGTATCTTCTAAATCCCTTAGAAAAACAGAGAATTATGAAACTCAGCTATTCAGCTGCTGTAATTTTACACATTGTAAGTAGAAGCCTCTACATCCAACACTGCTCATTTCCATTCTTGTTTTCTGTTCAATTTCTCCAGTTCTGCCAGGTTTCCTTTTCAAGTTTAACCTCAACAAGGTTGAACACTTCTTGTTTCAAGGATCCATTATAGAACATATACTAGCTTAACAATATACATTGAAAGGCATGACCAAACTTAGCACAGCAATGTTACAGTGAGAACAGAAAACAGACCTGTAGCAGCAAGATTCACATCAAGAACAGCAACTTTCAAAGAAGGACCTATATGCACAGTTATACAACATTCAACTGTTTCATTGTGAATTGAGGACCTAAAGAAACGCTCTGAATAATGATATTACATCTTAACAGTTTCTGAATATCTGAGATGTATTAGCAGATACTGAAATTGTTCTGTTCAACAAACAGAGACTGTTACAATGAAAACATTAGAAATCAAGGATTTCAGCACAAAGACTGCATGAAAAATCCCATGGATATAAAGCCTCAATGAAAAGCTCAGTAGAAAGCACAGGGAAAGGAAGATAAAACAGGCCATACCTCTTGGACCCA
>JAWLRI010000157.1:147249-166540 GCA_034781795.1 Crypturellus tataupa
TGGACCCATCTGCTTTGGTCCTCGCTGCTATTCAGGTAGCTACAGAGTTTTCGCAGAGAAGCAGAAACGTGTACTCGTGACTCTGTTTGGCTGCTGTAGCTCATAAGCGAAAGAACAAGTCCCACTCCCAAAATACATCCAGTGCTTAAAGACAACAGAAAAAGGTGAAGGATGCCTCGACTTCTCTGAACACTTTTTCACCATCAAATATCTCGGATTGACAATTGGTAATTAACACAGTTATACCATTTCATACATTTATATTTCATACAGTAGCGATCTTTCTTTTTTTTTTAAAGGACACAAGATTAAAAGAGATTGTACAATGAAAATACAGGCTCAAAACAACAAGACATGTAAACAGCTTACGTATTTCTTCTACTTTGGAAGAACCAATTGCACTGGGAACAAACACATCACCCTACAGCAGGTTAAGTATGGATCCAAATGTCTCCATTAAATTCATACTGATATCCCAAACTCTATGATACACCAATTAAAGACAATAATAGCGGGTTTGCTTTTAGGGTATATCTCTCTCAATCTCTCTGCAAATGATATTTTCCAGTCTGCAAAAATGATTAAGCTAAAGACTTAAGCTTAAGATTACGCTTAAGATAAATGATGTAGCCCACACAGTTAAAAAGTGCTATGGTCATAGTATTCAGCTGCATTTGAGAATGTACACGTTAGGTATACATTTTAATCCATATGCATTAAAATACATATATACAACAGTGGACCAACTTCAACAGGACAGACACACTCCCATCTGAACTAAAATTTTGATGCTGACATAAATGCTTCCACAGTGACAAGGTCTTTTTCAGATTTTGACCAGAAATTTTACTCTATATCTAAGAATACTTTCCCACTAAATGTGGGACTCGAGGCTGCCACAGAGTTCCAGTTTACACAAGTCACCAATCCTAAAGTTTTGCCAAAAGATTCCTAACCAGCCTTGGCTACCATCACAAGACGCTAGGATCACAGCAGACACTCATGGCTCTGAAAGATGCTTGCACTGCACAAACATAAAGGTCGCTACCCGAAAACTCCCCTCTCCCTTCTGCATCTCCATGAATATGCCCACGACTCACACCACACACAGCAAACAGTCAGCTTACAGAATCACAGAATGATTGAGGTTGGAAGGGACCTCTAGAGATCATCTAGTCCAATCCTTTGCCCTAGCAGGGAATGAATGTGGCTAGGATACTAGGCACTCCTCTAAGCCTGTGCTATGCAACTCAGAACAGAAGAGTTACTGCTTTTAATTAGCTAAATAAAATCATAAAATCATTATAGTTGGAAAAGACCTTCAAGATCACTGAGTCCAATCCTGCCTGCTAAACCATATCCCTAAGTGCCTCATCCACACGTTTCTAAAATATCAGAGAATAACTTCAGACAAATGGAGATGACTATGACCAGCATGGATATAACACACAGCAGCATGTTTGCAAAACACCTCCCCCCTTTTTTTAATTCTTGTAAAAATATGCCTCAAATCTCTGGAATCAACGTTAATATTTATAAATAAGTGGTATAGTAAAATTCATGAACAGCCAGCAAAACAGGATATGAGTTATTCTTTCAGATTTATGGCAAATCTGAATCATAATATGTCTTCTCTTTCAGGTTTATGAAAATACACAGAAAAACTACTAAATTCCTAGTTAAAGCTGCTTTTTTTAATGTTGTTGAAAAAAATGTAGTGAGGAATGGAAGTAAGAGTAATATTTTGCGTACACTCACAGACAATTTTTTTGTGAAGCAAAAATAAAGAATACTATAGCAATCTTTCTCACCTGGCCATCTTGTTTGTGACCTATATAAAATGAACATTCACTTCACCAGCATACCTCAATTTTTCCAATATGTTCTAAGTGTTTTACTTCCATCGTACCAGATTCTGCCATTACTGATCTGCTGCATTGACAATCTATTGCTGCCTCTCAATGTGATAGCTTTGGGATGTATAGGGCAGCACAGTTCATAAGCAAATAGTTATAAACAATAAGAGGTCTAAATCTTCAGGTGAAGGAAAATGACATTTTTGAGTGATAGTAATCCTAAAGTCACTAGATGTTTGGCAGATTTCTTTAGGAACAGTAGAAAATTCTGATGGCAGTTTTGAGTACAGATTTTATGAAAACTACATAAAGAAATTAAATTTATTGCTGTCAGTACCAACTTTAAGAAGACTATTGTGTATGTCACGTTTCAGAGGAACTTGGCTCTATGCTACATCTTAAACCTTAAACAGCAGTATTTCGCATTTTACTCAATCCAGCATTTACTCCAGCAGGTACATGCTAATTCTGATATGCAATAGCTTCATGCAAAAAGACACATTTGTAAAGTTGTTGTAGAATTCACACTGGATATGGGAAATGTAATAGGCTATTCTCGGTAACTGTGTACAAGCAGTCCCTTCAAATGTCAGTGCTAATCCTATTTTGAGCATGTCATGTTTTTCTTTATCTGCAGAGAGGAGAAGAAAAACCCACAAAGCAAAACAGGGACCAAGGGACAGTATTTTGCTACCCAAATGCTGCATTGCTGCGACTGGATGTCTGCCTTTCATTTCGCTCTCATTCTTTTTTCCCTGGTACCCTTAACTTGATAATATTCAACATAACCTAGGTAGAAAAGTGAATAGTTAAGAATGCAAATGCTTGCTAAACATTCTCTCACTCTCTAAGACAGTCTTGGAAAGAAAAATGGGAATGTTCAATAACTTCCATGGTAAGTCTGACAAAATCTAGTAGCATGAAGAATTGTATTAATTCCAAAAAATCATGTGACACACGTTACAGATACATTTCATGATACATACTTCAACAAAAAGCATTACATCCTTATTTCATTTTCTACCTAGCACAGTAGATTTAATGGGCTCACATACATCTCTTGATTATGTATAAATGCCTTCAACCTAAAATCAGGTCCTAAAGCTCTGCAAACTCTGAAAAGTTTTTTTTTTTTTCAGAAAAAAAGGTATAATATTAACATAACATTATTTGAAGTGTTTTTCACTCTCAGTCAAGTGGATGAGTTTCACTGTTATTTCTTGCCTGTGTGGCTGAAGAGCAGATAAAAAGAATTAGAAGCACCATTGCCACAATGTTTTTTTCAAAGTGAAAACTTTAACAGAGGACTTTAAAAGCAACTTACAAAGGCATACAGACCCATATGGTACATAAGTAGCCTCCCACCATGATAAAGGATGGACTTAGGGGGAAAAAAAAAATATATATATATATATATATATCTGTCGCTCATTATTTCCTAGAAATAGTTCCACTTTCTTTCTTTTCCTCTTTCCCCAAAACAGCAACAAAATGTCCATTAAAAATTCAAAAGAAAATTGCTCTTAAAAAAGAATACGTAATAAAAACAATACCCCATCAAACCAGTGGTACCACTGAAATGTGTTGTGTGAGCCCAGCAAGTCACATCCATATGCTTTGTTAAACTTCTTTAGTATCCAGGCACTCCAGGTAGAAGAGCAAAACAGAAACAGCAAGAATTTCTTCCTCTCAATAATGGCCTTCAGTATGTGTGATGCCTAACTTAATACCCCCGTAGAAATATATTTCTAAGGAGACAGATCCATTTAAAAGAATCAGGAGGCCTCCTCTTAAAAACCTATAACATCTACCGTACACAGTGTAAGAATTCACATGTAGGGGTGCATATGCACGTGTATGTAAGATGCCACGGCAGGACGGACAGCAAAACGGAAAATAGGAACAAAAGATTTATTTTCCACCAGGTGGCAGCATGAGACAAGATGCTGCCTCTGATAATTTGGCAGATCAAAGCAGTCAGAAATCTATTCTAATTACAGCAAAATAATGAATTTGTACTGGGAATCTTATTAACTCCCTTAGAGCCCTGTTAAACATACATGACCTCGGAGCAGCTCCATGAAGGAAATGATTACTGCTGGCATTTAGAAAAAAACAGAACTTCCTCCCCAATTTATACAGCATGACATACCTACTCTCAAAAAACTTCCAACGGCAAGGTTAGCATGGATAAAACACTCACATAAGGTAAGTGTCCTGCAGGCAGCTATGCTTATTGTAAACTACATGCAAAGGCATCAAGAGCCTTTCGTTAAAAGAAGCTGAGACACACCAAACTGATACAAACAGGCTGCAACATTTGCTGCTTTAAATTACTGCTTTGCTTATGAGGCAGACTACTCACACAGCATACCAACCTTAAAACTAGTTTTCTAACATGTTCCCATTAGTCTCAGCACAAGAATTTCTTTATTATTGCTCTTCTTGCTTACCTTTACAGGGCAGTCTAATTTGGCTTTTCTGGGGGCTTTTATCTCCAGATAATAGGCCACACAAGAAAGCAGCAATGGGCATAACAATATAATGCAACTGATACAGCCAGCTGTGCACCATAAGCCTTATTTTGTGCCAGTCAACCTGAATCTTAACTTTGTTGTCCAAGTTCATAGCTCAACCATATGCAACTGTGATCTCTCCAGAGCCTTCCAGAAGATCACAGGAGAAAGCAAAGGCACAAGCTGGAGTTATTGATATTTCCTTTGAAAAGGGAAGAATTGGGTAGACAAATGTTTAAAATTAAAGAAAAACTTATACACCCACAGTGAAACACACAAGATGATGCAGCTCCTTCCTTACTCTAGGTGAGAAAATGCTACCACAGAAGTGATGCACTACTCTGGTCACATGTAATATGTGACTGTTCACCAGCAACTCAAACCTGCCAGGTGTTATATTGTGCAGATTATTCCTGGCTTACATTGGCCAGCAATTGTGTGATGATCTTCAATCATTTCTTGTTCTGCTGGTGGGCTACTTGTGTCCTGAGGAATAACTGCAGTTGGTGAAATATTTGCTTTCCTTAGTATTCAACATGACATCCACAGCTACTAAATTAGCAGCCTGACTTTCCAAGATAAAGGCCACCTGCAAGGCAGCTGCTCCAGGGCTCTGGCTGTATTGCACCATGTATAAACTACTGCAACAGGCTTCAAAAAACAGCAGCAAGGCTGCACTGAGCATCCTTGCAGTCACTGAGAGCTTAAGGAGGCATGTTCGGAAGTATCTGTCATTAACGAATACGTGCAGGCAAACTGAGCAACCATGCTCCCAGAACAGGTGGCGTTCTCCTGCTGCCTGTGCACAAGATTCAAACAGGGCCAGTGTTTTTCCTATAGGCTGGCAGGTAACAGTGGTGTTCATTATTTCATTCTGCCTTCCACTGGGGGGTGCACAAAAGACTGTATATATTTAGTGTGCATGCACACTAAAATAACAAATAACTAAGAATAGGTGGTATATCCAGAGGAACAGGCATGAGAGATGGTGCTGTCTCCATCCTCAGAAGATGTCCAAGGGTAAAATTCTGTTCAAACTGGTTTGGGCAGAGGTATGGACCTTATTAAGTCCCTGCCAGCCTGCATGAGCCAGTGGTTCTGCTGTAAGTGCTCGGGAGTAGAAAATATCCTTATTTTTACAATCCTTTATGAAAAACTGACTGGTGTAAATATTGACTAACAAAGTGGAGCTGAAAATAAAATAAAATCACTAATGAAAAAAACTCACTTGTACTCCAGACTAGTGTCGAAGCAGCAGTCTTCCAGTGCATCTAGGGACTTCATTAGAAGTAAGTTCATCTGTTGACTGGGTACATCACTACAAAAGAAACAAAAACCAAAAATCCTCCAAAACAGCACGCTTGAATTAATATAAGCTATCCTGGTAAGATTGAACCAAATTTCATGGTTTATTTTTTATAACAGCTTCTTATACTGATTTGTAAGCAGCAGCTTAAAAATGTATGTTTGACATATGCATACAAACATATTAAAGATGACAAACAAATAACATAGAGTATATTATAATCAGACCTTAACTGGCACTGTGGTGTTGTAGCAATGCACCAAAACTCACAATTTATGCAACATGACAGCAGAATGAAACTGTATGTCTGGGTCCTGGGGGAAAACCATCTCAGCTGGAGATTGTTTCGAAATTAAAAATTCATTGACTGTTCTAGATTTTAGACTCCAGAAGTCTGTGTGTCATTTTTTTTTTTTTGCCTATGGAAGCCTTTACATCTCATTCCAAAATGTCAGAGAGATCCCCTGTTACAAAAACATACCCACAGCCTTCTTAATGAACATGACATCTTTGAGGCAAATTATCTCTATGATTTGGTATTAGCTATAGATACAACCTAACAAATTTTATTGTTGGTTCATGTCAACACTCAGAAGAGTATTTGAGGCTAAGCTTTGAAATTATGCAGGACAGTGAAAGAGTAAATCCCATTTGTTTTAGTTCAAATGAAATTTTTAGATAAACATCACATTAATCTCAATTCTGTTCCCACCCCCCTAACAAAAAAAACAACAGGTTCATGTACTTCAAAATACCAATATAAAGTTATTTGCTCAAGAACCTTTTAGTGCTTGTCTATATCTTAGTTTTCACTCCTGACCAGTTACTCAGACAGTGCATCCCAAAACTATGATGCTGAGTTGGAAGACAGCAATGCGTTGGACAGAAGAGCACGAATATTAGAATAGACGAATGCAATACAACGTTTTAACAAAGGCAAACGCTCCAGAAACCTTAGTTTCACAGAGCTCAGTGTCATTCACACTTAAAATCCTTGACTGTGTGGAAAATGCACACATAAAGAAGCAGTTACAATCCGTAGCAATTAAGGGGTTCGAGGTATACAAAAGCAAACCTACACCTCTAAATTTTCCGGAATGATCTGAAGTTTGAGACTATAATCCTGGATTGAGACCTATCTTCTGGAATGGAGGCATTTTCTAACAACTTCAGAAAATCCTTTTGCTACCAACATAGCAGTAACAACCTAGAGCAGAGACAACCCGTTATATGGCTTGCCTAATAGATCCATATAACATATAAGAAACTAACATATAAGAAACTGGTTCATGTACAGAACGCTGCTTGGGAAAGAACCAGTGAGAATTAGAAATTATTTTACAAACAGAGTCTTCTACAGTGGCTAGCCTCCCTAAGAGCTTTTTCATCTCATTCATTTGACTGATTTGCACATGTAGTTTAGGATATGACAGAAATCAATCATTCAGTCGAAAGGAATGACAAAATATTTAGAGAAAAAGGTTCAAAGTGCAGAAGAGTAAGAAGGATGATGATGATAAACGTTGGGGTCAGCCTGGGGCCGCTGACGGAGAGCGTCTCCTTGGTGCAGGCAGCGCAGCAGGAGCAGGCGGCCCGGGCCCAGCAGCAGCAGGCCAAGGTGCTGGAGGGGCAGCTGCAGGCAGAGGCCGTGTGTGGGCAGCAGGAGGTGGCTGAGCTCCAGGAGCAGCTGGCGCAGCAGGAGCAGGCAGCCGAGCACTACTGAGCACAGATGGAGAAGGCCAAGATGCACTACAGCACCAAGAAATAGCAGACGCAGGAGCTGGAGCAGCTGGAGCAGCAGAAGGCGGCGCTTGAGGGCAAGGCAGAGAGGCTGGTGCAGGAGTTGCAGGAGAGCATGCGGCGTGCGCAAGATGCTGAGCGCAGCTGCCGCAGCCTCAGCAGCCAGGCCCGCAGCCTGGAGGTGCAGGCAGAGGTGGCTGAGCGGCGGCTGCAGGAGCTCGGCCGGCTCCTGGGCGCCGCAGATGCGCGGCAGGGCCGGGAGAGCTGCCGGCAGCAGCTGGGCAACCTGAGCCCCGACAGCCTGGAGCTGAGCGTGGGCGAGGGGCTGCCACTCAACTCCACCAGGAAGCCGAGCCGACCCGCCCGCGCTCGGAGACGTCGGCGCGGGTGGGCGCCTCGTGTGCACGTGGCAGCACCTCTCGCACAAGGTGGAGTCCCTGGAGAGCCTCTGCCCCAGCGACGCCCGCTTGGCAGCAGCGCCAGCTCCCTGCGCCACCTCTCGCTCCAGCCTCAGCTACAGCGGCCTCTACCTGGGCGCGTGGAAAGAGCGACTGAAACAGCTGCATATGCTGGTGGAGCAGCCATTGGCAGCAGGACATCTACAACTAACAACCAGCCCATGAAATACTCTAGTTTTGTGACCCCAGAGAAAAATTATATTACTGTCTTCACAGACAGATCAGGGTGAACTAAAAAGCTGCCACTGCCTGGAAAACGTCAGTGGACGCAGAATGGCAAACACAGGTTCAAGCCAAAGCCACAGGCTCCACACAGGGTGGTGGAGTTGGTAGGTGCAACCATGGCTTTTTGAAATTCACACCTGTAAAACTTAATGTTGTAACAGATTCCTTATATGTCCAAGGCCTGGTGAAGCCTGGAGGGAGCTAGGCTTGGGGAAGTTGCCAATGCTTTGTGGATGGCCCTTTGTTAAATCACCGAGCCAGTCCCTACTTTATTAGAAAAGTCGGGATGTGTGTAAGCACTGGTTGAGGTGTTTTGCGGTCACGGGTGTTCAAAAACTGATAAAAACAGACAATGGGTCTGCGTAGGTTGCTATGCAAACCCAGGACTCCCATAAACAACGGGGCTTCAACACATCTTCGTATTCCTCATTCTCCTACCGAGCAGACAGTTACTGAGTGCATGCACCAGATCCTAAAAAATACGTTAATTAAACAGAAAGGGAAAGGTCAGGGAGATGACCCCCAAGAAGGACTGGATAAAACTTTATATGCACTTAATTTTTTAAATCATAACATAGTAAATGCTTGTGGAAAAAGGAAATTTCTGAATGGCTTGACCATTTCTGTTTTGTAATTTTTATGCAATTCATTATTGGGTTAATTGTGTTTTGCTTGTGGTTAATTTGTCTACCTTATCTGTTCAACAAACTAAATAAGCAAGGGAGAGATGCTGGGGTCAGCCTGGGGCCGGTGATGGGAGCGTCTCCTCGGCAGACGGGGGCTGAGCAGGAGAGGTGGGAGCTGCAGCCGCGCGGCAGAGTGTGACCAGGCAGCTCACTGGGCAGCATGCATGTGGTCAGCGTGTGATCACCTGGCTGATGGGCTGGTTGGCTGTGGGGCTCTGTGTGCCACTGGGCAGCACAGGGGCTGCTCCGGGCTCAGCAGCCAAACAGGTGGTGTTTGACCCTGAGTAATGGTCTGGGGTTTCACCCCCGCCAAAGTGTGTGACTTTCATATGCTGCAAGCGGCACCCAACTGCTCATCCTCATCTGCCAAGGAAATATACCCGTCAGCAGTCCCAGACTGACCCCAACGGATAAACACAGACAACTTTTAAAGAATGCTGCAAAAGAACTAAAATTGATTTGACTGTGATTTGTATATACTTTATTCCTCAGAACTTAAACGCCACATGCCTTCCTCCAAAGGGAGGAAGTTATTTGCACACTTATGTTACATATTGAAAATCCTACCTGACTTTTTCTTCATATAAGCGTGAGATAAACATTCCTAAAGCAAGGCCCATATGGATTTGAACAGCTTGAGACTCATCAGCGTTTGGTTTCCCAGGTAACCTGGTGGTCAGCATATTCAGGACTTCCTCAATCTTCTCCTTGCACGATAAAATGAAAACTGGCACCAGGAGGGACAAAGCGGTGGCTGCACAGGAACGAGCTATAGCACTGGCTGTATTTTCACCAGAATAGGATTTCTAGAACAAAACATAAAAGAATTTCTTTCTTTTTTGGGGGCTTCCAGCTAATAAAATTCAGCATTTTACGAGTTTAATAAATATGTATACAGCAAACAGTAACCCATATCTATTGCAATCTGGAAACAAACAGTATTTCATAGTTTTGCCTATAACATTTCCATTTGCCTTACCCTGAAAATAGTTTAAAATTATGGTAATTGAGAATATAATTTTTAAGTGTAAATAAAATTAAGTATGAACAAGGGATAAGACAAGATGAAACTGGAATTCAACAGCTGGGCTGCAAATAAATACATTGTGCCTGAATTCATTTCCTTTTAAAAAAGCTAAAATCCACAGAGCTGCCTTATAAAGCAATGGCCTCATTGCATGTAATAGTTCCAGATATACATATTAACTGCCACTCCAAAATGAAAAAAACAAACAAAAAAAATGCAAGATACTCTGTAGTAAAGTGCTATGTATCACATGCCCTGGAATTTTACATCAACAAGAAAGGATTTTTTCTTAAACAGGGCAGATTTTATAAATAAAAACACAATCCACATAACACTGTTCCATCTCAAAAACATCTTTTTTAAACAGCAGTATTTTCAGCAGTAGAAGTCTCATAGTAATTTAGCTAAAACTCCTAATGTCAATCAATCAATGACCCTCCTAATTTCCAGCCAGTCCAGCAGTTACTTAACATTGCATTAGATTAGTGATGTATATCCCCTATCAGGGATGATATAAGTATAGGATCACATGTGATAGCTGATTCAGGTCATTTTGCAGTTTTTATCTTTTTGACACAAACTTTTTATTGACTGAACCAGATGAAATCGCTTTTTTATGTTCCCCATCTCTTCAAAGAGGAGACAGAAAGAGAGAGCAGGAGAGAGAAGACTGTCCAGCGTGACCTCATACTAAGTACCATAGGGTGTATTTTATTGCCCTTTTTTAATATATGAAAAGTCACAATAGGAGAGAGAGAGAGAGAGCAGTAGTTTCATCAGTTTGCCAATACTCCCCCAGTTAGTTGTCTCTGAGTACCAGAGAAAAACACCAGAACTGTCACAGATATAGCAAGGAGTAAACCAAGCTTCACGCTAGAAAACAATGTAAGAGGAGAAGTAGAAAACATCTTAGTAAAAAAAATTTTGCATCTCCCATATTGTGACTACTTCATGGACAAACATAATGAAGAAACTCCAAGCCAAGCATTCTAAGTACAAAATCCAAACACATTATCTTTTTTTACCATTACTTTGTTAAATACCTTTGCTGCACTTATGTTTCTACACATACCTGGTAGAACCATGAGAAGACTTGACCTTTAGGTTGATAGCGACTATTCACAATACTGAAAAGGGTCTCTGTGACCATAGAAATCCAGCATTGTAGGGGAATAAAATCAGGTTCAGTCTGTAAATGATAAATGTAATATCAACATCAAATCCAAACCCACTATCCTTAAACCAGATCCTACCTGAACAGAAGCTCTCAGCAAAAACATTATTCTGACACTTTTAGCAAATAATATATTTTGTAAGGAAAATCCCTTCCATAGACACTATTTTAATTCAGATACTATTTATTGAAACCTCATAACCCACAAACATTCACAACTCCAAACTCACACAGTTCAGTGTTACCATGTTACTGCTTTCGTGAATCCTTTCAACCCATGCAAAATTAAACGTGGTCGCAAAAGTCAGGACAACTATTTGAGTAGTTTCAGCTTGACTATAAAGCACAGGAGTCTCCAAGAGTCTCACAGCTAATTATTTTAGTATCTTGAATTATGCCAGGAACACTTAAATGCTATTCAGGTATATATACTATACTCAAGTGGACAAAAGCTTTTATTTAACATCAAGACGGCATCTCCCCAAAAATACTCATTTATAGATGTGATCAATAATCCAAAGTTTTTTAAAAAATATGTAATGCACCCACTTATACACACAAAAGCATTCAGGAAGTTCAACTTGTCCTGTGACATAAAAATATACTGCATTCATATCACAAAACTATCTAGCTCAAATCCTGCTTTCTAAAGATGGTACCTTGGGCTGTGATACACTCTTGTTAATCCAGAACAAGGTCCTCACTACATATGTGTCTGAAGAGCCCTTTTTACTTTTCAACAGGTATAAATAAAAAAATATTGTGGTGGGATGGCAAGAGAATGTATCTTTCATAAGGAGCAGTGTATTTCTTGGTTTTAACACCAGTAAGAAAACATAAATGAATAGATGCCAGACTGCCACAAATAATAGTCTCAGATGTTGAGCAAACATGGATGAATGGAACTTTCTGGCTTGAAAATTTGAGTTATTGTTTGTAATGCTTTACAAATGTGGAAACAAGTTCAACTAAGAAGTTCTCTTATGGGTGTATTATCCATTTCTCCACAAATTTCTCCTCCTGAGAGCCACTCTTCATATAGTCATATGCACAGTGGCGCATTGGGGAATCTCTTCCACCACTAGCAAGACTGAAAATATCATATTCTAAGTGCACCTCAGGAAGAGTACATAATACTAGATGAACAGATTAGTACTGCAAATCAAAGAATTCCAGATCATTAGAATTAAAAAAAATAATTAAACCAATAAAAGACACCCAGAGTATTACCTTTTTTTGCTTAGAAGTCTTTATCATTCTGCACCTACTAGCAAAAGCTGCACATGCATTCTACCCAGCATAACAGAAAACTGATGCGTCTGCAGTTCTATTGACTGAAAGAAAATGCTATTTTTGACTTTGGTTTGGCTTTAGGTTTTCTCTTACCCACACATAGAAAAGTTGGATGTTTACAGTCTGGACATGCTCTGTCGATGCCGTAAGAAAAATCTACACCTTAAAACATGTTGTAACTAAGAGTTGAGAAAAGAGGTATCCAGTATCTCAGAATCCACTGGCTGATAACAAATCTGTCGAGACTGACAACAAATGTATTAGCCAATGGGTTTCTTAGGAAGAGGTACCTGCTCTGAGAGAAACCACAAAGCTGTTCTTATAGATCACAAAAGGGCCGCCAGAGAGCTACTAGGGGAAAATTTGAACTTGAAAGTGTGTGCAGGACTCACTTGCCATCTTCTTGAGCATGTCATCTTGTTGCTTCACTATGTTTCTCTAAGAGCACAGAACTTCTTTTTCCCCACATTGACTCACCTCAGGCATCCCTTCAGTTTCTGAGGAAAGGCTGCTTTCATATTTGGACACTGCAACTGCAAGACCAGTTAAGGCTAAGAGACAGTTTCCTTTCACCACTGGGCTGTCTCTGGATGAAAGAAAAAAAAAAAGTGAAGACAACTTAAAGAGCATAACAAATGCAGGTAACACAACAGATCTTAGAACAGGGAGGTATATGTTACAGGTAGTTTGATAGAGAACAGAATCCTTAATTAACAAGAACTTAGGCCTAGGAGTTTTGTTGGCTTGTTTGCTGGCTCAACAAAAGCATATTGTATTTTATTTTTAGAAATTAGAAACAGAATGGAAGACATAAAAGTGTTTCAGTTTTCTTCATTATATTCCACTAAGTACAGAACTCTTTTTCCCAGATATGTGGAACATATCCCAGACACAGATATGTGTTCTATAATATGCCTCACACACACACATAAAGTTGTATAAATACAGAAATCTGCTGTCACTAAAAGGAGAACTGCAATTTTGTATAGCTAGTAGTATCCTGAGAAATGTAGCAGATGGTCTTAAATAGCACCAGTTCTACCCAGTATAACAATAAAAAGCTCCTCAAACAGAGAATGACCGGACCAGTGATATCGATAAGACAGTACTAGACCAAAATGTAGCATACTAAATTTTCTGGATTAGTCTGGCATTTTTGAAAGAACTTCAAAAATGTATCGCCGTAAATGTATTCCTACTCTGGTTAAGTTTTTTTCCTGTCTTCAAACATTTCATTTTGACAATGAAAATATTTTCTGAAATTTTGAGGGGCTTTATTAACACACACAAACATTTTAATGAAATGCCACAGACCTCTCCAGTTTGAAGCTCTGAAGCTCTCTCTTTTAAGGTAAGAGAAAACATCAAACAGGGAGAGTCTGGTGGACACTCCAAATCTTTCAAACTTCTCTATATGCAAGCCATTGATCATTTTCTGATTTATATATCTTTTCATTGTTTTTTGTTGTTTATCATCTTTTTTTTCTGATTATCAACTTTTAAGTAGTTATATTTCATGATATACCTCAAATGGGGAAACTTCTGAAACTACACTCTCACAAAAGCTAGATTTACATGTAATTTAAAATCATCATCCTGGCACTAAAAGGAATAAAAGGAAAATCATATCCTTTTGCTGAAAGTAGGAAACAAAATATTCTATTAGTTTCACTACTGTGTCACACTAGGAGAAAGCCTAGCAAACATAAGCCTAGATCTATGCATAGAAAATTCTTTTGCTGTTACCTAAAGAAAATTCATCCCTCCTTCCCAAATTATGAAATGCTACTCCCTTAGTTTTGCAAACAGATTTCTCCAACTAGAATTATGTATTTCATTCTGACATCTAGAATGAAATATTTAAAATGTATTATTTATGTTCCTTTAGTTATCTCTTTCTACTACCCTACTTGAACAAAGGCATGTATTGAATAGCTAAAATATCAAACAGTTCTTAAGAAGCATTACTTCTCTATGAACAGGCTAACATCTAGATAAATGATTTGCTATTTGAGAAAAGAAGAGGCTAACAGCACATACAGAACTACACAGGCTTTATTCAAAGAGTTAGGCATACACCTTTCTCATGACTTAACCAGTGGAAAAATGTTTAATGCACAAGATGAGAAGAGTTCTTTTGAACAGCAACAGGGTGAAATCAAAATACACTAAACTTCTACTTTGGAAAAAAAAACACAGAAAAAAATAATTTGTCATAAATTAGTAATTCTTACTTTGAAGCACCTTTGATGACATCAGTCAACATATCTCTGGCCCTGCAACAGAAACAAGACGTATGATCTATCTAACATACAACCTTATACATTATACCAGAGCATGAATTCAGCTCATCTTCCCATAGACTTTACATGTGCTCATTCTAGGTTAATACCTTTCTCACTTCTTGTACAGCTATCACAAGGCTCAGCACAAACCAATCATAAGTATCAAGGATAAGTGTGGTCACCTACCTCTCATTTTTTCTTTTGCAAACTACGACTGTGGTCCAAAGGGTTCTTATAAATATGACTTCACTTTTTGGAAAATACAGATTGAATCAGTAGCCATAAATCAGCTCACTGAGCTGTTATACATAGCTTTCCAGATCGCTGCACTATATCTTGACTAATAAAATGTTTTACAATGGACAATCATAACAATTTATCCAGTAGTTTTTATACTCCTGAAAACCACTATGGGCACTTACACTATTAGGCAGTGCAATAACCTGAATGCATTTAAATGAAAGCTACAGGAGAATAGTTGCAATTTCTTATATATTGCTTTTGTCAACTTATAATCGGCTACCTGCTTGCATTTATCTGGATTTGCTTTCACACCAAGAAAAAAGCAGAGATGCAGGAAAGGTTCCATATTGCCATGTTTGAGTGATGAAAGTAAAATTCTGGATACCAGATCATACAGTATCAATTAGCAAGTCTGAGCCATGACTGTCACCCTACACAAAAAGATACACTTCACAAATCCATAGAAAATAATAAGACTGAAAACACCTGTATCATAAAAGTCCAGAGATCACTCAAAATTAAAAAAAATCCAATTATTATTTTTGTATGCACACTGTTTCTGCATTCAGTTTCAAAAATTAAACCTTTGAAATGCCCCTTTCCTCAGCCATCACAAGTGATGAGCAGCAGTCAGGTATTTGCTTACCAGAGCCAGGCTGTAAACTGTTTGTACTGCACCTCTTCAGGATCTTCTTTTCCATGTTTTAGCTGCATCTCTAGTTCTGCCTGTCTCCCCTGCAGAATTACAGCAAATCAGAAAAGAATCTTAGGTGGCTAATCACAATTAGATTTCTTTAGGGAACACTTGAGTAACAGATGTAACCTTTACAACTAACTACTTCATGAGTGAACCCAATTGGTTTTGATACAGGACAACATTGTAATACACAGCACACCAAGTATAATAACCAGTAATTTTTAATTCCGTGTGAGGAAGGCAGCTACAGATGACACAAATGGCCACAGATATCCTTTCTAGGCCACAGAAAGAGAAATCCCCTTGAAAGGTAGAATACAGCAGACAAAGACGATTTCCCCACTTGAACTCTGACAACAAAACACCAGTTTCTTAATTCATTACTTGAAGCAGGACTCATCCTTTTCCTTTTTATGACCTGCCTCTTAGTAACCTTCCTGCAGAGTTCTTCCTGTACATCAAAGAATATAGATTCTGGCCTCTAACAAGTGTTATCTGAATATGTGAAGTAGCTTGGCCTTACAGTCTCTATCTCAAAACTTGAGACAACTCTTTTTTGCTGAGTTTTCTATTGTTGTTTCTTGAAAGGTTATTATACGTTAATTGAAAAAAACAGGCTTATCACTGTATTTTTTCAAATGCTGGAGACTTGCAGGTTGGATGATTGCAAATCCCAGGAACAAAAGAGATTAAATCCTGCAG
Organism: Crypturellus tataupa; assembly: GCA_034781795.1. Classification (NCBI taxonomy): domain Eukaryota; kingdom Metazoa; phylum Chordata; class Aves; order Tinamiformes; family Tinamidae; genus Crypturellus; species Crypturellus tataupa. The sequence continues at coordinate 163,458 of JAWLRI010000157.1, forward strand.
ACTCCAGTTTTACTCCAAAAGAGGTAACATCAAAGTTACTAAAGGAACAAGAATAAGAAAAGGCTGCAAAAAAATCTATGCTGCGCTCTCAGAAGCATAACAGCAAGCATGACTTTACTGTATGCTATGACTTGTCTGTATGCTCACACTGATTCCAATTCCCGAGAACACTTGCAACACTGTTTTAAGCGCTGGACTAAATCAGGGCTCACAGGATCACTGTGAAGTTGGATTCAGTCCCAAGAACATGCTGAACATGCAAACTGGCAGCACTGCAGGCGTGTGAGCAGTTCTAATTAAAACAGGAGGATTTTCACATGTACAAGAAGAAAAAACACTCACACAAATGTGTTGGTGAACTGTGGTGAGAATACTTAGCCCTGGATAACCAAATCCAGACTTCTTTGCACCTCAGCCTCCAAACTAGAGAAAAGATTACTGTCCTGCCTGACCAGCAATCCTGTTATATACCAAGCCCGTACAGTGGCAGACTGCTTGGTTACTCTAATTATTTTGGCCACCCAAAAGGAAAAATGCTATTGAAACATACAAATAAAGATACCTGGTCTCAGGTAAAAGCAAAACAAAACAGAATTCTACAGTGAGGGATTTCAAAAGCAACAAACCTAAGTTTTATTTCTCTGAAAAAATACAAAAAATCCTAAAGAGGTTTCAGAACCAAGTGGGGAATGCCAAGGCTCTCAGAAAATCTTGCGTCAGAAGTAAAGAAATGAAATAGGAAAGCAATTATATGCGGTCAATAATGGCCCCCTCTGTAGTTAAGATGTAAAATTACAATTTGAAAAGCAGACAAAGGTTTGTAAAGGCGCTCAGTTCAGAATCTGACATTTGCTGATGGGCAAGATAAAGCTTGTTCTGAAAACATTAGAGAGGCGCATGATTTGCTATACCACAAAACAAGGAACCATGAAAGATCCTGGAATTTGCTCAGAAACCTGACTGGCTCACACTGCAAACAGCTGAGGTAGCCTGGAAATACAGAAACATAAGCCCTTGTAGCAGTACAAAGGGAACCTTCTTAAAGAGAGCTACCTGCTACAACTTCTTAAATCATTTTTCAGTGGAAAAAGCAAATGATGCTACTTTAGCATAAATATCAGATTAGCTAATCTAATGAGGTGGGTATTGGGATAATTTCTGTATTTCCTACTGTTAGATAGGGTGGAAAATAAAATATGAATCCCTCACAGTACAACACTATCACAACTGGATAAGAAAGAAATTACATTTAATTAACCATTTCTCAATAGCCATTGTCCACTTTGTGATACTGTTATTAGAATAATTCCATCTATAATAAGAGGTTAGAATTCAAGTTAAAACCTTATAGTTTTAAAAGGCACCTGCAACTGGAACATCTGACTTACCAGGGCTTGACAAAGAACAAGGCTGCAAGAATCAGAACTATAGGCAGAAATTATACCTGTATGACACATCTCAGATCCTGCTGCCACTAGCTGACAACTCTCCTCATTTTTACCTCATTTTCATAAAGCTTACTTTAAAACAAACTTTAGCATGATTATTATTATTTGTATGAATGCCCTTACTTTTAAAAATAAAAGATTAATATAGCTTTAATGAACATTAACATGCATATATCATCATGTAGTTCAGAATTACCTGCAAGACAGCACTGTATGTTCGACTCATAAATCCCAGCCAGGACTGTGGCAACAACATTGAGCGGTGCCATTCAGAAGGCTGAATGTTAACCTGTGCAACACATCAGAAAGTGTCAAGTGGTTATACTAAGTTTACCAAAAAGAATCCAGAGAACCATGTCCACAACAGCTTAAAAATATATACATTTTCTCTTGTACTATATTTGCATTCCATAAAGAAAAACTTAATGTTGCAATGAAGGACAACTTACATAGGACTGAAGAACCATCCCAGGCTGTCATTAATCCATCATTAATGGATTAATTAAAGCTCCAGTTAAAGCTCCAGCATTGTTAAAGCTCCAACATTTGATGATGCAAATCAAAAAACACTGAAACCAACAGTGACTTCAGTTGATACATTAATACACCAGCTAAGAGTTTAATAGTCTGATCCTACAAACATTCAGGAATACTCCCTATTGAATTGATTAGTTCAAAGAGAGACCAATACCTTACTTGGACAGGTCTTTCTTCTCCCAGCCTCTGATTTGCTGACAGTTTTTTGCTCATGCTCACAGATATTAAACATCACTGTCAAAGTAAAAATGATACCATATTTATCATATTTCCCTTTCTGTTTTCACTTTTTGAACTTCATTACCCAGGCCAGCCAAAACAGGATGTTTCATGTAGTTTAACAGATTGACTCAACTAATTAATCCTAGAGAGAACAGTGAAATTATATAAGACAATCAGTACCACATTTGTTAGTACTGGCGGGGGAAAATGTGTACACAGTTGTGCAATTTATGTTGGACAACCTATGTGCCTTTAAAAGCTTTAAATATGCACTTAAAACAAATCCAATAGATGACCAGTAAACACAGAGGCAATCATTCAGAAGGACTCAAGATACATCACTGTGGTATATATAACCATATCCAAGTACATAATTCAAACTTGTTTTTTAAGGAAAAGCATTGTTGAAGAAAAAAAAAAAGCGGGGGTGGTAGAATTTTTCTTCTCTAGTAAGGCTCAGCAGACGAGTAGTAGGAGGAGATGAATACTGCTTCAAGCATAGTGTAGAGAGGTGCAACAGCTCCCCCTCTTCTACTACTAAACCTCACACAAATACAGTAGCTCCAAATTCCTCACAGCTAAACAGGCTATACACACTGTGATGTGGCACAGTCTTTCCTCAGATGCACAAAGTTGTTCTCTTCAGTAACGATCACAACAAACAGTAACCTGGACACATTTTCAGAGTATGTTAAAAAGCAAAGTAAAAAGGCCTTAGTAACGAGCCCATTTTCTAGTTATTTGTAGATTAACGAACTACATAACATAATAAAATGGGAAAATTCAGGCCACAGAAGAAGCATAGAATCACAGAATGCCTAAGGTTAGAAGGGACCTCTACTCCAACCGCCCTGCACACGCAGGAACACCTAGAGC
>JAWLRI010000157.1:172515-202338 GCA_034781795.1 Crypturellus tataupa
AGAGCCACCTAGTGGGGTATTTTACAGAAGGTGCTTAAGTGTATCTCTGGAAGTGTTTGATTAGAGAGAGCGAAAAGCCCATCATAGGTATAAGAAACCAAATTTACAGCAGTTCTCCTGTCCATCATGAAACTTTAGGCAATCTACATTGCAGGCAAGCTAGCTTTGGAAGGAACTAGTTGGTTTGCTCTAAAGAAATCCTGGGAGTGAATTAGTACAAAAGGATTATGGAGTTGCACCTAGAAAAATGAGAAACTGCATTGCTGTGGTTGACCAAATACTTTCAAATACCAGCCACGCATGTATTGTATTTTAATCACTGGAAATTGAGTCCAGTCTTCAATTTTGACAAAAGATTTTTTTGTTTGTTTATATACACTCTCATTTGTATCACACTTGGCAGAATAAAATGACGTAACTCATGCAGTCTTATTCGTGTTCTGTGAACAGAATTTTCTCCCCAAGATACTCATTATTAACGTCTGTAGCAATGCAAAGTGGTCATACTAAGAGAGTTGTTTTATGAACTCTTAAAGAGATCAATCTAAGTTAGCAAATGCTCTCAGATATAAAAACTGGGAAAAGAACGTTTATTTCCCCGTGTCCAGTCTAGGATTAGTCTAACTACTCATTTTGTTTTACCTCTCTCTAAAGTTTTCAAGGATCAACTTTCATATCAACCATAAAAATACTGTAATTTTAAACTCTCTGGAAAATTTAGTAATAAGCACTTTACTTTCTCCAATGACCAACTGGGTGACTTACTAGTTGTTTTCTTCAAAGCTACATGAATTTACATATTGCAGTTTACTGAAGGTCACTCTGTAGAATCAGCAACATGAGCATAATAGGCCAAGGAGCTGAAACAATTAAGAAACAGAATAAAATAGACTCCCTAATCTGTCAATTGGTGAATGCCAATTCTGCATGGAGTCATTATTCAGACTTCTCATTCGTCAAGAACTAGTCAGACATAGCTGGCAAAAAGCAGGCATGACTATTCTACAATGTGGAATAAGGCAGATATCAGCTTCTGTTTGTTTTCTTGATCTTCAGCACATTTAAAAAACACATTTGGAATACTTTAAAAAGGTATTTGCGTGTTCAAGTTACTGTCCGTCAGAGAGACTTGAGTGAATGTATGTACATTCATACATATCATAGCTAGTTGCTACTATTTCCTAACCAGAAACAAACAAACAAAAAAGACTCCACAGTAGTAAGGGAGAAGAAGAAGTCTTCTCCCTTGGAGGAAGCCAAGCAAAGCCAAGCAAAACCAGCACCTTACCTCATGAATGAGGGCTACCAACATTTGCTGGAAGTTGCGTCCCCTGCTGGCCAGAAAACGGTTGATAGGCTTGCCATCTTTGCCCATGTGGACTGGAAGGTCGTAACACAACAGCATGCCAGCTTACAGAAACGGGAAGGAAATGGAAGGTCAGTGCAAATTCACCTGATAATATAATAATTCAGAAAATTATCACATATGATAGATTGGATAAGCCTAAGAGCTTCTGAAGCCAATGATCTAAAAGCATAAATGACATATTCAAATAATGCTGGATATGATTTTTTTCTTAAACTGATCCACTCTATTCAAAAAAATCTCTTTTGGATCAAAGCTTGCACACATACATCACTTAAGCACTTGCCCATTATCAGACCACTGAGGACTGAAGAAAATGTTAGCTTACCTGCAAGGCCTGGTGTCAAGCCTGGTTGTTTGTTCCTTTCATACATTTTCAGCAGGAAGTTTGGAACTCCTGCCACAGTCTTGCCGTGGTCCGTGCGTGTGGCCCCTTCTCTCAAAGCAGAATGATACACTCCACGGGGCATGTTGGTCATCTCCTGCTTCACCAGGGATGCTGCAAACTCCTCAAATGCTGGGGGAAGTGCAAGTAAAACAGGATAGTGAAAATGGAAGATCAGAGACTGATGACAGACACCAAAAAAAATCCCTGCAAACCCAGAATTGCATCTGCACTTCAAGGCAGTTATGTTTAGCTAAGCTAATAACACATTCAGATTAAAGCTCAGTTGATGTCTCACACCATATTCACTGCTACTGCAAATGCAGCTTGAGAAACTGAAAAGAGTCAAGTCAGACAGGCAGAAAAAAAACCCACCTCAATTATTCCCTGAACCGATTACATTCTTTCACTGTTACACATGTAACAGCACAGGTTTAACACAGGATGGTAGAAATTAAATTTATGCTTATAACTGTAACAAAACAAGTTTTCCCACAAAAACATAGGGTTTTTTCTTTTTTTTTTTTTTTAGAATATTTAAGGACAGATTATGCAAATAGAGTAGATGGGGCATGCATGAAAGAGAGGGCAGGCAGACAAAAGTACAAGGCTTGTACTATAGTTTCTGTAGTCACAGCAGTAGATACTTATGAAGTTCTGTACTCTTGGACTGTACCTTTTATGCTGCAATTATGTTTAAAAACATCAAGAATATATCATTATTTCTTGTTTGTGAAGTCATACTGAAGACACCCAAACCAGATTCTGAGCAAGAGACACAGGCCAAGGGAGTAGTGTGCCAACAAAAACCTTGAACTAGAAAACCTGAAAAAAAATCATGAAACACCTGGATCTTATCACTTAAGTATGGACAATGCCATACTTCAAAGTTTGTAATCTGTCTGAGGTGGGTGAGTGGGAACGAGACAATATCTCAGATGTTCCTCTGCATGAAAATAACAAATTCCAGTACTTTCAGACAATATTCAAACTGAAGTTGCAAAGCAGTGCACAACTCGAGTTTCCCTTGTGTCACATGTGCCAACAGTTATGGTAAAAAAACTGCAGCATGTTCCAATCAATTGTTATAGAGTCCTCCTTTGTTTTCTAGTTTTTCTTTCCAGCTCTATTGCAGAAATAGTCTCTGTATATTTGTTTGCAATCTTAGATGTTTTCCTCCCACAGAGCTGGGGAAGGCTCTTGGTGAAAAAACCCACAGCTCTAAAGTAATGCCAACACCAACACCAACTTCTGGTTAGAGCTCTGTATTTTATCAGCTGTTGCCACAGCAACAAGTGACCATCTCCTCAAGAAGCGTGTGGAGGCTGAAAATGAGTAAATTTTTCTTCTTCCCAAAGATGCAAGAGGAGGAAGGGAGGGAGGAAAAAGTACAAAGCAGCAGGCCAGAGTTCGAGAAATCTACTACAAAAATCAAGCAGAAATACCTCACACGTAGCATTTCCTTTGGAAATTGAAGTTGACTTGTTGTGACTAGACTAGCAAGAGCTTCAGGGAAACTGTAACACCTAGACACCATGTTTAAAAGCATTTAAATCCTTCTCTTATCAAGTAGTAAGGAAGTACTGAATTATCTCAGTAACATGTAACAGCAAAACTCCATCAGGTAAGATGCAAAGATTCAAACCCAATGGTGCCACAGTGACTCTCATAGCATTCTTGTCATTGCTTCTCACACCCATTTTCCTGCCCTATCATGGGAGTTACTAATTCATGACTACTTCTCTTGCTGATCATGGAACAAAAGCATTTCTTCAAGTCTATACTCTGTATTCTGTTTTAGCTGGCAGTGTTTGTTAGCAGATTAAGGCTCAAAAATCTATTTCAAGAATGTTCTGGGATGGGAAAGTTGTTTGTCTGTATGTTTTTATATCATTATGTGATAGTTGCCTCCTTTTATTCAGTCTGTTTTCTCTAAACAGTTCTAAACAGAAAAATTCACAGTTTTCCCACCTTCCTGATAAGCTCCCCATCTCAATGTTCACTGTGTGGCCTTAAATTTCTACCCAGGCTTTAGTTTAGGTAAGTTACTTCTCTTCCTCTTCCCAAGAGGGAAAGAGAATTTCCCTCCTCCTCCTCTTCAGAATATCCTAAATAGGACATATAGTCCCTGTTTCTAAGTGGAGCCGCATGTATTTTACACTGCTAAACACACATTTGGTGTGTATTTGGTAAATGCATATTTTTAGCAGCTCCCTTCTAGAAAAATGCTACAAAGATTAGTTACATCATGGTACTACCTACAGACTACAATTACAGATCAATATCCCAGGCATACTACAGTGAGATAACAATGTTTGCACCTAGCTGCCCTTTAAAAATATCTGCACTGCGCTCCCTCTTGAGATTGTACTGTGATGAAACATTGGGCACTTGAGGTTAAATAATAAGCAAAAGGGTACAAGACAAGCCATATAACAGGAGTTTATACAACATTACAATTACTTGTTTCCACTGCCATGACTTTTGAATCAATGTCTTCCTAAAATGGGGGGTGGTGAGGCTTGTTTTTCTTTCAGCTTTGGATTTTTTCTTGTAACTTGGTAAGATACTTTGCTAGAAACAAAGTAAGCCTACACCCTAACATGTCACTTGGTCATAAAGGAGATATGTGCCTGTACAGTCATTTTGCTTCTAAAGCTGTATAGCAACCTCAAGTACTAAATGTATCCTACCTCCTAAAACAGAAGCTGGTGTCATAGACAACAGCTTGATATAGGAAGAGCCTGGAACTGAGAGATCCACTTCCTTCTCTTCGTCTTCATTCATGTCCATCTCCTCTAGTTCATCATCTTCTGGTCGTGCCTGAAAGATTAAAACAGAACATATGATCATTGAAGTATTTAGCTCTGAATACTCATTAATTTTCACTATTCTGAATGTCACAAACATCCACTCAAAATGAAAAGCTGTGCATTTCAATTATCATACTCCATTTCACTAATATGAGGCAAAAGAAGCTAAAAGTTGTTCATCTAGCTGCACCACAGGCTTATAAGATGACCCAACTATGTAAATCTATGGTATCTGAAATAGTAAAATTCATCATGACATCCATGAACTGAGCCAATAGTATTAAACCCTCATTTTCACTCAGAATCTCCTTCAACTGCTCAGAAAAGAAAAATACGCACTGATATTTTAATTCTGATCAAAAAAGCTATTTTCCTAAAGGAGTAAAGAACATATATTCATCATAAAATTTTGTCTAGAGAAAAAGTATAAAATGAAACCATCACTAATTATTCTTATGTATCTGCAGAAAAGATTTTTTTTATTGTAGCACCATTTAGAGATTTCTCTATCCTGTGCTGTTTTCAGCACAGTGAAAGTTTTCAGTGTGTTTGTGATACAAACACATTTTTATTTGTAGGGCTTATGCTGAACTTTTTTCCATTAGTGCATGCATGTGCACACACATACGCACACGCCATACACATACATGCCATACACATATATGGTTTTTTAAAGCTGCTTATTTCAGCCTTTTTATGACAAGCAGTCAAGACACTCGGATGAAACCAGTATTCCAACACTACAGAAAATATTACAGAAATATTTACTATTCCATAGAATATCAATAGGTTCCCATGATGAACTTGCAGAGAAAGCACAAACCTCGTTTCCCTTCCAATATGATACAGCTTATGTCTGGAAGAAGTGTCACATAACCTCAGTTATGCTAAACATGCAGTATTCCTACCTCTTCTGGAAGGTGAAGGATTGTATGTTCTTCAGAGCCAAATGAAGACAGTGATTTATAAGCTGACACTGCTACGACAGCATCCTGGAAATATGAGCAGGAAGAAAAACAATACTGCAGACTTTCTGTATAAAAAGTCTATCCAAATACTGAAAAAGACTTTTTCTTTTCCTATAAATAAGACTGTTTTTCTCGAGTACTTTCTCAGTTAGTTTATACAAGCTACAAATACCCATTATCTAGGTCAAAGTTGTGATTTCTGTAACACAGATGAGACTATAGTTTATGTAGAAACACCTGAGGTTCAGTTAAATGAAGTTTCTTTGTTTCTCCTAGTTACATGACTCTGAGGGCCTCAAATGCACACAGTGCCCCACCAAAAGGAATCAAGTGTATACACCTGTGCAGTTCTCCTGTACTGAATGACAAGTTATAGTTATTCAGTCAGTATCTAAGCCAATATCCTGGCATGTCTAATTTGAGTTAAATGTCACATTTGCAGCTTAGCAAAAGTATCTTTATTAAGTCCAGCTGAAGTCTACCAGGGAACTCAAAGCATCAGCATCACAGAGCTCCAAAAATATGGTTAAACAGTCAATGACAGTGAGAAGACGTCATTAGAAAATGAGATTTCTAACACTTAACTTTTTCACGACAAAAACGACAAACCTAATATTCAGCAACTGACAGCACAAATTAAATTTTCATGTGTACCACATACCTTGTTTTGTGTGTTGTTCCAAAGGAAGCTGATAACTTGAGCTTTGAATTTCTGTAAAAATAAACAAAACATGCATTCAGGTCATTTTTTTGGCAAAAGCAAAAGCACCATCCATTTGAGAGGGACTGTGGTCAACTCAAAACAGAGTCAGAGTGAAGAGGGTGCAGAGCTGAACTGAAAACAGACTCACATGCCCTTATTCTCAGAAATCCCTTATTCTGGCAAACCCCCAGATTACTTTGTATGGTGAGGGACAATATTTCTCATCTGTCCTCTAGCATTCATTAAAGCAATCTGAAATTGTGTAATGCAAATACGCATTAACTTGAATTAGCCAGGCAGTAAAATCTAAATATTTAGAACTAAGTAGGCATATTCATAATCTGCATGCAGATATATGAAAAGAAGCAGCACATTCTAGACCATGGGGACTTACCTCATACTCATTTGTATTCACTGTTAATGAGGGAACCAGGGCAAACAGTTCATTAAGTGTTTTTAAAATGAGGGGTCTTGTATCACAGCTCAGCTTTGGAGCCAGAGCATTCCACGTAGAGCGAATGCAAACAACCTGAAAGGAAATGAGAGACGTGATGAGCAATAACAGCCCCAGCCCGCCTGGGGCAATGCTTGCTGTGACTTCTTACTTTCTTTTATCCTAGTTGGGATTCCCAAGTACAGCTGCTATTAAAGAAATGGCAAGATTTATCAAGAATTTACTCACATTAACAGCGCACTGCCTGCTATCATGCAATAGTATTAGACACCACCTCACTGGATAGAACAGCTACCAGTAGGAAGAGAAAAGCCACTGTAGCGGTACATGGAAAGCAGCAGATACACCTGGATCTGCACAACTGCACTACTTCATTTGTTTAAATTAACTTAAAAACAAACTGCTTCTGGGACTTCAGCAAGACATAAGCAGGGGTGACTGTGTTCTCTGTGAGCCCTCCAAAACAAAATGTCCTTAATCTCTGAACACAACCAAAACCTGGCTATTTTGTGGAAAAGGGAGGAAGACTGTGAAATCACAGGAATTCTGAAGTCATTTGAAAAAAAAATCAAGCTAAAATAACTAATGCTATTAGTTTCTTTAGACCTGTACTGAGTAGGTCAGTTCTTAAACAACTTACATACACCACAAGAAATCCCTTCAAGCTAGAATCACGAAAAGAAATTATTCCAGCAGCTTGCTAAGAAATACATGCTCTTTTAAAATATCATTAAATATATTTTAACCTAATTAATAATGAAACTGGATTGTTGTCATTTGCTTAGTCCTTGGAACATGTAAGTTCTGTCCTTTTAAATCTCCCTTTACAGTCATTCTAGAAGCAAGAAAGTTGCTATCCATTAAATAGAAGCAAAACCACTTCAAGAGCAATTTTGCAAGTTCCAGCTTTTAGTAGCCTCAGGAGAAAAATCAAGCACACGAAAATACCACAGTAGTAGGTTAAAGCAGGAATCTCTGCAGACCTCCTGCAAAGATGCTGTAAAGTGTCCAGTATAAACTGGAAAATATGCTCTTCCAAGGAGCCAATACCGTTAGAAGACAATCCTCAGTCTCCCAAAAGACAAAGCAATTCATCATTAGAGTTAATGTCAATAAAGAACACCTTTCAGGACATGATTAAAAAGTTGGTATGCCTGCAGAGTAGAAATGACTGAAATGAAAACAAACAAAACCACCAAAATTCCCTGAAAAGGAAACAGCGTTCCACATAAAAGAAACCTAACCTGATCTTTAATACTTATGGGGGTAGAGACAGCTGAACAATTAAGATTTGAAATTTAACAGAACATTATAGATGTCTCCTGGGAGTTAGATGGCAAACCAGACTATCAAAACAATGAGACCATACATTTGATTCTCATTCATATTCAACCAACTGGGAAGTGTTATAGCATGGTCTCAAGTATTAACCAACCAGTTTAACAATTCTGGATATTTTTATTACGTACCAATCGCTAAATGAGATGCTGTTGTGTTGCTGTAACACAATAAGATGTTCTACAGCATCTCTCTTCACAGCTGAATGGTTTTATTGGCATCAAACATCCTTTACTCTCTCACATTCACCTAATTAGAAGATCCCACTCTGTGCTTAAGTTTATGATTATCTTTAAGAATTTAACTCAAAAACAATTTGTTATCAAGAACACAGATAATACGTCTTGAACCACACTGTCATGTACTACTAGTATAAAATTTCACAGTTTAGAGAGAAAGAATAACACCTTGATTTTCCAGAAATGACTAGGGAGCAGACATTGAAATTTTATTTCACTGGGCCTTTGGAACACATACAAACAACCTCCAAAACAAAACAAACCACCCACACAGACACACAACCCTAGAATGCTTCGTTTTCTATTAACTGTAAACATGAATATCCTTATTAATTCTCATAGGAGAATTGTGCACTTCAGACTGAAGTTCTAATGAACTGAAAATGTATTACTGCTTCATAGCAATATCAGAGCTAAAATATAAGCTTTATTTTTCATTTTGGAATGTTGCACAAATATGATACATACAGAGGGATATCTGAAAGCTACAGGCAGCGACATTCGAAAGGGGCACTGCTCCACTTGATCTGGAAGATCGCAATGCTCAGCTTTATCTCCCAACAAAACATGGGTCAAATCCCAGTGAGTAATAAAGCCTGCTTTACTCAGAGTAGCCACAAAAACAGATCCTTAACCTCAGCACTTCCACACAGACATACGGCAGAGAGTCCCTTCTCTGTTTACATCCATCACATAATGTTTTATGAGAAGTACCAGAAGTAGACAAGAGTATTTAAGTGCAGCTCTGGTCTACTCCCTACAAGTTCATCTTCAAGTCTGAAAAAAAAAAATGGCATTATTTTATACAGACTAGAAAAATATTTGGATTGTTCCTCAAAGCAATATAGAAAATTTTAGATGCTTTAGAACATCTAAGAACATATATACAGTGAAAACAACGTCAAATGACCTTTCCCAATTTCCAACTTGATTAAAAAATACTCAAAAATATGCACTTTTATTTACTTCCTTTATGAAAGAGAAATGAAGACAAGAATATTTCATTAGATTCCTTTTCAAATACTTTCAAAGCTAATACTCTTAATGCCATTATTCTCACTTTTTCTTTCAGTAGCAGAACTATCTTTACAGCAAAGTCAGATCACACAAACAGTTTAACTCCTCTGTCTTTTTTATTTTCAAATAAGCACCTTTCATTGGCCTTCATGTAGGTTCTCTATTCACCAATATTCACCAAGTTACTTCACTGTTCTTTTACTGATTCCTCTTCTCTGTAACACCTAAAGTTATTCAAAAATAGGAGAGTGCTGATGCATAAGATTTGTCTTTCATGCAGATCAACTCTTTTGTATGCTCAGGTGTTTATCTACAGTTATCTCTGAGCTCAGATTGAACCTTAAGATCCCTGGAGAAAAGAAAAACTTTCATTATGTGTTAAACATGATTTCACATCCCAACTTCACCAGTTGCTAGAGAGATTCTTTGCTGTGCAAAATAAGGATAGTATGTGTGTCTTCTCCAAGTTCACTCTTTCTGTGTCAGATTTAGTCACTACCAATCTTTCTTTTTTTTTTCTTTCTCCATTTATTTTTTTACTTGTGTTTTGATATACCCAATAAATTGCAATGTAAAAAATTTACCTCCAAGACTAACACACATTTGGGGAAAAAAGGAGCAGTCTATACATCAATAAGCCTGTGCTTCAAATTGTCCTCATACACAGCAAGATAAGACTATATTAAATATTACTCAGAATATTTCAAGTTGGATGTTTAGAATTTTTCTATAGATTAAAAGCTCTGTTGCCATCTAGGATGACTTTTGTATTCATTCTACCCTCTCAAAATTTAAAGACTATCAGGCTACTATATAACTGTTCATCACAACACACTCGGTCAGCTTTGCACAATGAAGAAAATAATGACTACATATCTACAGTGCGACTAACTGTAGCATAGCAGTGAGACAAAAAAGGTTAGGTAGGAACAACCGTCTCACCAGGCCTATTTTCATCTGCTGAGATCTTATGATGTATCAACACAATACAAGGTAGGTATTTCAAAGCAATAAAAAAATGACATTCAGATAGTGGTCTAGGTCTAAGTGAAGAATTAAACCAAAAATGACAAACATAAGTACTCAAGGTCCTTGAAAAGCTAGACTGCGCACACTATTGGTTCTGAAAGTTTTGCATTTTGCTTTGTGAGATTCTTTAAGATTCTCACGTCTCCTCTCTACAAGGAGCAATATACTCTAATGAAAACTTTTTTGATTTCTCTACTGCACCAAATCTCACACTACTTTCTGTGGGGAGCTTCACTTTTCAGACCTTGATACCATACCTGCATTATTCTGTTTGGAATAATAACTTGTTGAATCCATTTGTCTTTCAGGGTTCAGGTTCCTTTGCAGCAACAATATAGTAAAACTGGAAAGGCTGCACAGAAAGAAGAAAAACCCCAAACCCATAACTATGCAAGAATAAGAATCAAAGTCCAAAAGAAAAAAATAGCTATGCTACAGTAAGGTCTGAGTACAAATTCAATCTTTTAAATAGGAAAATACACCTGAACAGCAAGGGAAAACTTTTCATTAAATATACAAAGCAAAGGCTATTAAAGTTCTTCCACATCTATGAAATTAAAGCACAGAAAACTTATGGAAAAATGTACAGTCATCTATGCAGTGAAATTAAATAATGGAATTTTTATGAACATACTGCATAAGTGCACCGAGGATAGTTTTTATGTTCTTTTGCACCAACAAAACTGGCATACTGGGTATCAAAAGTAATTGTAGAATTAAACAATTACCTCACTGACTGTGAAAACATTTTACAGTGCAATTCTAAATACTAAAGATTAATATATTAAGAGTGTCTATTAAGCTGACTCCCTTCTAGGGACAGCAAACCCATAAATACATTTCTACGGTAACTAGCACTGACAGCTACAAACAGTCTGATTACACTCTTGGGCAAAAATAACACCTCTCTCCCATTTCTCAGAAGAATTAGAGAAATATCTTTTGAGTTAAAACTTCTTAAAAGTTGTGCACTCTTGGTCACAAAGCCATTAAAGGAAAAATTCCAGTGTCCAAATCTATGATACTAGTAACTCAGTAAGCATACCATTTAGTGAAATATAAGAACACAAAGGAAATATTTTGTATTTCAGCTTTACTGCTTCATTTTATCCACATGTCAACAGAATAAAGAAAGAAGTTTAAAGATGCGCAGGGCATACAGTATAATAAAGGAAAGCATAACAGAAAACATCAGAAGTTAACGTTGGCACCAAGTTAAAAATAGTCAGCAAAGATCTGCCGGACTGCCAAAAATATTGGCCTTCTATTAACTGACAGGTTGCTGAGAAGAGGATTAAAACTGACATAATGCTGTACCTTACTTAGATTTCTACAGCGAAGCGCTTTCTGTATATATTTGTGCACACTGGAGCATCACGGGTCCTTATTGCAGTATTACGGTTATACATGACCCAGTTAAAATAATTAGCACACTGTGCTAAAATAATTAACATTTAAATAGTTATGGCAACGTGGAAAATCAACCCAAATCATAAAGTATGTTTTATGGTAGATATTTAACTGTTTTTTCCTTCATTAATAGATTTATTTTTTCTGTGTGTATAGAATATTCATGCTAATGACCAAGATTATGTTTATATGTCAATGACTTGAAATTTACTGGCATATAATAATATTAAGAAGTCCAAGTCAAGCAAAAATTCAACTTCTACTCTATTTTCGAAAACTAAGCGTTTAATTGAAGAGTACAGACATCACTGACTAATAGAAAGATAAATGCTTCAGTATTGCAATCCACATTTCAAAGTATTCATTACTTTTGACAATTCTATATTTTTCCTTATTAACTTGCCTGTCTTTATCAGGCTGAGTACAGAGTGGAACCGAACTGAAATGTTACTGAAGTCACCAGTAGGCTATATCACAGTATAGAGAATATAATGCATAGTTCCAAAATATATTTAGGCTTACAACTTGTATTGTTTGAGAGATGAACTCCTAAGGAAAAAAAAAAAAAAAAGCTGATGCAAAGAAGTTAAGACCACTTTGACACACTATCATCTTGGCCTTTCACCAAGAAAGGGTTCCATTATCTCACTGCCTGTTGTTGCTGTATTGTTCTAGAGAACATGAAGAAGGAATAGCACTTTGTTTTTGTTTTCTGCTACAAGGGTTTCAGAGATTTATTTTCTGTTTTTGAAGTAAAAGGAGGTAGATACAAGAGAAAGTACTTTAGTCAAAGAAAATGTTGCCAGTGAAGTTTCAAAATTCACCCACCCTTGCGCATAATTCTACTATTCTCTGAACCCCTGAAGTCGATGACTTTTTAAAAAAATCCCAAATTCGGATGACATCTAAATGGACTGGTCAGACACTAAGTCAATGTCCCAAACGCACAGAACCAATTACTTGCCCAACTCGCTCCACTAGTTGTGCAACTCCCGACTTACACAGGTTACAAACTCAGAGAACTAAAGGTTGAGGTCCTGCAGAACATGACAAGCTGGTGGGCCTGGGCAGCATTAACACTCCTATCTCTAAGGGAAAAAAAAACCAACGTTCTTATCTTGAAGAGATGTTCTCATCTAGTCAGGATGTGGAACTCTGGATCTCAACCTAACACCACAATTTTCACCAGGGCCATTAACAGTTGTACAAGCAGCTAAGCATAGTTAATCATAAATAGAATTGTTCAATTTGGAGAGGTACATATTATTCTGATAGCTAAATTAAAAGCTCTGTATCAAGGAACAACTTATTTTTCTAGGACACCATGTATCCCTGCACTGAGAACATGCTGTTCTGAATTTAGACCCCATTTCAAACGTTATGCAACAGGATAACAGAAATAAGCATCAGCCTGAATCACTACTTTTTCTACAGTGAAACCACAGAGTTGCATAGAAGTTACCATACTGTGAATAACAATATTACTTTCTTGTGTGAGGTGTTCATTTAGGTAATCACAGTCTAAGGACACTAAACACACTTCTGTCATTACTGAAAATATTTAAATCTTTCCAATCTCTGACAGGTCTGATATTTTAAGACCTCCCTCACAGCCTAATGGAAATCTAGAAATTTACCAAAAACCACAAAACATTTGTGCTGTTAATACAGAACACTTTGAAAAGAATTCCCAAGCTAGATAAGAGGACATACAGTATATTAGGCTGGAACACACCAGTCCAGTGAAAACTCAGTGTATCAAAAAATTCATTATCAAACAGTCTGTTTTAGAAAAAGTCCTGCCCAGCTTCGGGTTCTTTGCAGTTATTACTGTTATGCAAATACAATGTGATTGTATCACACTGTTGTATCCCAGAGTCATAGATTCTATTTTTTTGAAAATAGGTCTTCAAGGAAACCTACAGGGTATGCACAATAGCGACAAGGCATCACAGTAGGGTCACAGCTGCTGTAAAACCCATCTGATGGGCTCAAAAAAAGGGCAAACCAGATTCCTCAGCACACAAGTCTGTCACTGCCCCAGAACAATCCTCAAGTGACCATTCTTGAACTAGCTGTCTTCCGTTATATCTTCACTCTGGAGCCTTAAAATTGATTTTGTATATTCAGTCAGTTAATACGTCAATAATCAAATCAACAAGGAGTATTAATCATTTATCTCATAGTAGTCCCCCCTCTTTCATGATGATCACCTTCCAGAACTTCTACACTACAACTAGGATCAAAACTACAAGAATCTTCCTTGTGCAAATTCTATGTTACCACAGCAAGAGACACCAGACATCCTTTATTGCAAGGATTATGCTTAGCAGATAGCCACACAAAAATATGAAACTTGCAAAATATACAGGTCATATCATTGCATTGCATTAAATATGCAATGTGTGAAGGAAAGAAGTTCCTTACTGCCACTGAAATTTGTTGATAAATAGAATATAAGAATTAAACTGTTTTTTTTTCAAATGTACTCTACCCAGTACTACAAAATTAGCTGATACAACAAACACTGTAGAGTACAGAGGAACTCCAGCATTAACAGCAAAGTCACTCTGTCAATGCCATTTCCACAGTAAAACTGGTTCAGTGATCTTTGCCTGCCTGCCACATTTTAATACCTACTGTTTATACTGAGGTTTCAAACTCGAATGCAAAACTACATTTTCGTAAAAGCTGTAGCAGACAATTAAAAAAAAAATCGAGCGTATTCTTAAATAAATAAAAATATTTATATATTCGGATGGTTGGTGTTTCAACAGACCAATCCGGGTGAACGCTGGCCAATGAGGTCAAAATGCTGCTTGCTCATTCAGTACGTGGAGAAGACCCTGCCTGTACTGAACCAAGAGGTTCATCCTGGAACAAGACAGTGCTGTGCAGTTCCTTTCAATATCAGATCTTCTGCAAAGCTAGGGAATTGTCCCTGCGTGACTAAAGATGAACATCTGAACAAGATACCACCATTTTAAGCATCAAGTTATTAATTGCATGTTGTAATTGCAACAACATCCAACTTCATAATTCCTGCTTACTATCAAACAACATTTTAGCTCATTATATTGCTCTGCTCTTCTTTTTGTGAAAAAAACAATGAAATGTGGACTGATGGAGTAAACAGCAAGAAATCAGTTTCATCAAGAACTTCAGAAATAGCCCAAAATACCCTGCTTTGCATTTTAATTTTTGAGTGTTTCTTATCTTGCAGGACTCATTGTCATGGAACTTCACAAATGAAAGTAATCAGGACCCATACAGAAAAACAAACAAACAAAAAAAAATTTGCCCAGAACTAGGAAATGTGGCCTGGCAAGAACTACTGTGTGTATTTTGCCTTTCTGACACACAAGTCACTGCATACTCTCCTCAAAAGCCTTTTGTTACACTCACAAAACAAAAAAGAAGGATTTAGATCTCTTTGCAAGTTTCACAAAAGCAAACTCTTAGCTCCATATAAGAAAGGCATGTTAAATAATAGGGTTACTCACTTTAGGTTAAGCCATTATATTGACCCCAAGCAAAAACTGCAGTCTTCTCAATTAATCTTTCACAGTGATCCAAAAACCAAAATTACTGACGATTTTATTAGAATGTTACTATTACAAAGCAGCTTTTTTCAAACTCTCAGAGCTCAGAGTTCACAAAAATGATGCAACCTACAGAACCCCAGGATCAGCTGAGCCAATACTACACATAGGAAAGTCTTAATTTGTTATGCTGGTGCAGATACTGATCAAAACCTGATTCTCCCTAAAATCTTTATCTAAGCAGAGAACTAGTGAAATTCTGACCTACTTTTTATACTGTACATGGAAAATGTCAGGCAAAGATATTAAAATCCTTTCCCATGGTTATCCACTGAGACAGTGGCAGAGTGAGAATGCACCTAGGCAAAACCTCTTTAACCAGTCCCTATGATTATACCCTTTCAAGTTCCTGCTCAAGTTTCTTTTTAGTCTATTAGTTAGACCAAACGGGTATTCAGTCTACCAAATCACAAGACAGTTCTTTAATAAAGTTTAAGCAAACCAGGGTGGTAGGTCTGTTTTCCCAAAAGAATACTTAGGCATGAAACTTGGAAAACAAAGCAGCTTTGAAAGGACCTGTAAGAATTAGGTTAGGGAGAAGTGATATCTATCCCCAAACGATGATTTCCTTCCTTTCTTCTGAGTACAAGAAGCTGTCTCAGCATTCTCGCCAGCCGTGCTGTATGTTTGCTCTCGTGCTGATTTTTTACAGCAGCTGGATGTGACTTCCGTCCCAGGCCCAACTGCTGCTTTCATTCACAGAAGTCAAATGAATTTTAAATATAATTCAGCCTGGGAAAACACTGCTTAAATACTAGCTAAGATCAGTATTTAAAGAAACTATACAAGGTCAAAAAGGATCAAACTCTACACCAAAAACAAACACAATAATTACCTTGTAAAAGTTAATTTTTAACCACAAATGCCTGAAGCTTCTTTACTATATTGAATACTAATGTCTATGGTCTGCTAACCATTTACTATGTTGTTTTTGAGCTGCTAACATAATTTCACATGTATAATGTGGTAATGACTCAAGCCTTCTGTTGGATTAGTCCCATTGTGGTAAACACCATACTAGGAGTGAGGAAGTGGAAAAACTTTAAAATGTGTTTGGCAGAAGAATGGTAAGCAAATATTCCTGCAGACTATCATTAGTCGACTACCTCAGATGTCCCATTTAGCCCGTGGTGTATCTAGAGCATGATTCACAGTGCTTCTGTGCCTGAATAACTTTCTTGGGGTTGTCACTGGAGGAAAAAAAAAAAAAAAAAAAAAAAGGAGCCTGGGCTCCTAACTAGAGCGTATCACAGGACCACAGGACATTTCAGATTGCAAGGGCCCTCAGTAGACTTCTAGTGCAATCTCCTGTTCAAAGCAGGGTCACTACGTCAGATTAGGTTGCCCAGGGCTTTATCCAGTCAGACCTCGAACACCTCTATGGATGGAGGTAACCCAACTTCACTGGGCAACGTTTCAGTGCTTTACTGCCTATGTGATTAATGAATCTACGTGATAAACTGCTGTAGGTAAAACAGCAGGCTCCTCATTACAAGTAATTTCACATAATATCAGGTATAACTGGTGAATGAGAAGCTCAAAAGGACAAGCCAGCAGGGAGGTAAAAGATTACTTATACATTTTTCAGCCAAGATATTTTTTCAGTATTGTGTACCAGATAATTGTTCTTTCCAAATCTGAAGATAAAATTGTTAAAGATATTTTGAATGAAGTTGTGATGTTGATTTAAAATCCCAAGCGTGCCCTGAAAGGCTGAGATGTTGCAATGAAAGGTCACGGTGTGATTTCTCAGGGACAAATCATGAATGCATAAATAGAGGAATGTAATCTACTATAAAAGTACTCTAAAGAAAGGTCATCTGAAAGAAAAAACGTTGTCTATCATATCAGGACAACTTAATTTTACCTCAGCCTCACAAAGTGCCTGAAGACCTTGTAGCACTATGGCTGCAGGTGAAGCTTGATCAGATTTTGTGCATTCGTTTAACACTTGAGATATTGCAGCTAACATGTCTGCTCCATGTTGGTACGGCCTAAAAGAAAAAAAAAATACATGAGGATATAGAGTAATATGCACAGATACACAGAAATTCTGCTCTATATACAAGAGATCAAGTACTGCTTCTGTATAAAGGACAACTGTGACTAATACAAGGAACTGGGGAAGTGGACAGAGACACAAGGAAGGACATGAGGGACCATACTGAGAGGCACAGAGAAGTAAATCAACAGATGTCAAGTTTGATAAAAAGCTTGTAATTAATCTATGAAACTCTTTGCCAAATAATGTCATAAATATTAAGAAGCTGCAGCATCCAAGAAATTACTAAGAAAGAAAACCTGCTGTGTGCCATTAAATAAAGCTGGTTATTGTCCATTTTCCTTTTTGTCTTTTAGGGGCATTAGGGGGTTTGAATTAAGACCAAATCTGCACTTAACAATATATATTTCAGAAGAGTAAATGGTCTTTATTTGAATAGGTCAATAGAAAGACAGATCATTAGTGGTTTCTTCCAAAGCTCAGTTATTCCTTTTTTAAATTTGGTATGGCAAATTCTCTTTCAGTGTGAGATATGTGCTTTTTTTCAGAGGGTAAACAGTTGATTTCTGTCCATTTTCACGTTAACATTACTTATATGTGTTCTATATTAATTACAGTAAAACACAAATCTGATTAGCTGCTGAGATCTACGCTGATTCAGAAACTGTAGAGACATTCAGAAAAACCCAGAATTAAAACAGACCAGCTAAAAATAATCATACAGTTCTGCAAGAAGGCCAAACAAACAAGTTCCATGCTTTTTATCCCCCTACAAAGACAACAGACAGATAAACTCTTGTGCTTACCTCTGCCTACATATATCTCTTATGCAGGCAGCTTTAGCAATCAGCTTTTCCCACTGAGCATCTTTGTCAAGAGGCACAGAATGCATATCAGATACTGCCATGAATTTCTGCAATTCTGGGTAAATCCGATCCTGCAAGAAATTTCATTTTAGATTATCACCGTGCTTTATGAAGTTGGTGACAGGATTATATGTTGCAAGCATTTTTACATGACTTCTAAATGAGCACTTATGTTGCATATCATATTTTACTTTTCTTCGTCCTTGGAGACTAATGCAGTGTTGAGATCCAACCGGCTTTTACAAACCATAACCCATTGCCATTTCATAAATGGACTTAACAGAAGTACATTACAGGTCTGGTTTGTACTGCACATCATGCAAAGCAGAAAGCTGTACCTCGAAAACAATTTCATGAATATATTGCTAGACCTCATGAAATGAAAATCAGATTTCATGAAAGAAACACAGCAGTGAAAGCTTTGAATAAAAGCATCACTTCCTCCATTTGATTTATATTGCTGATAATGATACACCAAGGTAAGCAATGATCTAAAATGAAACACGTGGTTTCAACACTTTCTGGTTAGAAGAAGAAACGTTTAAACCATATGTTTTCACAGTGACACAACAGTATTTTTCTAACCTGTCTTTCCCATAAAGATGTCATCAGGCGCAGAGTAATAGCTCTAAGTTTCGGTGTGCTCCCCAGCATCTGTATCACACGTAAAATCTGAGCTACGCAGACCTGAATGAAACGAACAAAAAAATATATAATTTTTTTGAAGTCCAAGAACAAGGAAAACACTATAAATCGTCATTTCAGTTACAACTCAATTTTCTGACAAGTTTTAGTGCACCATGAATCTAAAGAGCATTTTCATAGGATATTTAAACAAAAAAGTAATATAGTACAACCAGATAAGCACAATACTTATTTTGCCCTTTAAAACAAGTAGCATATTCCATCATAAAGGAAGGTTTTTCAGCCTAAACCACTCATTGACTGTAAGCAAATGACATGACATGTTCTTTTTTAACCAACAACTTTTCATTCTGACCTTGTGGACACCCAGTGTGGGTAGTGTGTACAATATATCCCGGTACAATGCAGACTCCAGAGGTCTTCCCAGTTTAAATATCAGAACTGGGATCAGATTTGGCACCTAAAATAGAATTAATAAAAAAAATAAGGATTTTATTTTCAAAAACACATTTAAAACTTTTTAAACACAATTAAGGTCTAAATATTAGGACCTTGATACCAAAGTATAAACAACAGACTTGACCCACAGATGACGACTGCGAATTGCAGAATGGCAGAGCTCAGAGCATCGTGGTTGGGGTGCAGAGTACAGACTGACTGGATGAATCTAATTTTAGCTAGGAAAACATTCAGATCCCTGGAGGCTTTCTCAGGTCCCTCCTTCCTCAGTTGTCAGAAGAAGTTTATTCCAAGTCCTGAGGCTACCTTATTTAACACAGAATAAACTTCAAAACTAGAAATTAGGAAAATATCCTCTTTTAAAAAATATTTGTTTTAAACTATACATATTCATATTACTAGGTTAAGGAGAGAAAAAATCCCAAACGCTGCAGTGCACTGAAACTGCTTCTCATTTCCACCAAATACCGGACAAACAATGCTGGCACTAATTCCCATACAAGCTACATTAATTCTCATAAGGTTTAGCACTTCCAAAGGGTGGGTAAAGCACAGCGCAGCTCTGGGTACCGCGGAGGCCGCGCAGGGAGCGGGTGGGCCTGCTGCCTAGCAGCAGCGCGGCCCGCGGCGCGGCTCGGTCCGCTGCTTCGGGCAGCCGACAGCACCGCAAAGCGCCGCCCAGCTGCCCTCACAGCCCTCCCTCCCTCCAAAAGGAAGATTAAATGTGCCAGGTAAAACACCACAGTTCATCAGCAGGGCTCATGACTGTTCTCACCCATGGCAATCTGGTGATTCCTTTTGTTCCGTTTTGTTTTTAAGCTACAGACAGCTATCATTCCTAAAAGTCAGAATGTAAGAGAAGATAGTCAATAAGGATGGAAGATCTTTCTTACACTTCTCTCTCATTCCTTCACATTTTCTTATGTTTTATTGATGAGAAACTGCCCATTATACAGCCCTTCTGCCAGAACAAAGAATAAGAGAGAGACAGAGTAAACTAAATAAAATGGTGTTCAAAAGGAAAAACAGTGTAGTCCAAGAAATGTATATGCTGTGTCCCCAAAATGAATTCTGTCACTGTATATTACTCTTGCCAGTTGTTATTAACAGCAATGCATATTTCGGAAGGTTCTTTTGGGTCAACTTTAACATATTTTAAAAAGTTTACATTTAACATTCACTGCCCTCCACAAGAATCTAACCAAAAAGCACTAAAGAAAATCCACTGAAATGAAGTACTCCATTTTATTTTTTCCTGGGAAACACAGGACTGAATTTTGATGGCAAGGTGGCACCAGCAATTTTTTTCAGTATGCAAGGTAGCAAGACTAGCAGATGCTCAAAAGCACCCAGCATTCTCTAATATCCTCTGATCCAGACACAGTACCGAATACACACATTTGAACAACTGTGCCTTTCAGTGAAGGGCAAAAATAAGAATGAGGTTTTACTTCTACATGTTATAAAACAAGCTGGGCTTTCAAAAGCATTGGTTCTCCAAGGCAAGTTCTCCTTCTCTACAGTTTTACATACAATTTTATTGGCTAGGGCACTGAAGTATCACCAAAAATCTGTCCACAAGAAACGACTGTAAGACCATTCCCCAATAGCAGCCTCCATAATTCACGTGGTCTGCATAGAACAACACTATCAGGCAACACTTCAGGCATTTTAGGCAATCCAAATCCAGTTGGACAGATCCTTAACTGCAGTTTCACCCAAATAAAAATATTTTACTTTTTGTTCTCTTAGCCCCCTCTCCAGAAAACAAAGTAATGCATCTTCTGATACATTTCCCAGAAGGGTATCATTCATTCCAGCAGTTGAAAACCATAAAAAATGGATGTTCTCTAGAGCCTCATAATCCTCTAATAACGGTAATAGATCTGGTGTTACTATTCACCAGCAACCTCTCTGTCAGACGACTTAATTTCTTCTCCTTTGCAACATGGCTGGTTTCACACAGAGTGTAATAACAGTTTTTGCACAACAAGACAATTCACCCGATTAGGAGGACTGTATTAAGCCTTTCACAAACAGCATGAGTCAGGACAGTCTCAGCACTGATTCTATTAAAGCCAACCTAATAACATATGTGATAACTGTTTATTTTTTGGCCTTTTTAAATGATTTCTGAACTTTCTTCCAGGATGTTTCAGGCCATTACTCCAAAAAGTGTTAGCTAAACAGCAATCAAATATAACTTGCACTCTTGCACTCTAAAAAGGCTTCCAGGATTCTACTCACTGGGGAAGGAGGAGGTACAAACTCCTCTATAGACTTCAGGGAAAGGGAAAGAAAAGAAGCAAAAACAAAACAAAGCCAGACCAATGTCTGCAAAACCAGATGCTGCAATTATTTTCACATCTAACAGGATTTTTGCAAGGCTTTGCTAATTTACTATAAAGCCTCTGTCCGAAAACATTACTCAGTGTGGGTAAAGGCATAGTATTTATAAACCCCTTCTGTGCAGTTGCAGTAAATAAGAAAGCAATTAATGACAGCAATTTAAACACACATTCCCACTTTACCTTGAAACACAGGCTCAACCTAGATCTTGGCATGGCAATCTCTCTTAGCTTTTCAGCAGAATACCAATAAGTTACAAGCAGTAATTATCCAAGCCATGAAGCAGAAAAATAGTATAAAAAAATAGTATAAAAACTACTGATTGTCTTGATTACTGGAAATAATAAAGACTACTCAACAAGTTATTGCTATACCTTCCCTCACTCCAATGTTGTAATGAGCTTTTCTTCTTTCATAATTACAAGACATTCTAAATACTGTTTTACAAATTTTCTCATCTTTTTTAAGAGATGATTTATTTACATAGAACTATTTAAAACCCAGAAGCAAATAATGAAACAAAGCAATTCCCAAAATACGAATTTGCCTTAAATACAGTTTTGCTTGCTGTCAGCAGATTCCCCATTAAAAGCTTGCTTTAGTCAAAGTAACTTTCTCCCTACATTAGAAAACACCTGACTACAAAAAATAGCACGATAACCTTTCACTGAAGTGCTTTGTAACACTAGAAATCTCATTGGAGCCGTTTAGCTGGCTCAGAACTATAACAACTCGCTACACTCAAGACAGTGCTGGCCTTGTGATCCCAAATAGCCTAGTTCAAATAGCCTAGACCGTAACCAGCCATTAAGTACCACCTTTAAAAGTGATCAGATATTTTGGGATAAAAATTATCATTAGATATTGTTTATTGTCAAGTACCAGGTCTCCTTGAGAGAAGTTCCTAAGGACAATGAAAGGAAATATCACCCCACTCAAAAATAATTTTGCTCTTATTCCAAATTTCCAAACACTGTGTAGCAGAGTGACAGTTGTATTGCTAATTATAAAATGACTTTGTACCAGTAAAATGAACATTCTCAATTAAAATACTTCATATGTTTTTGCAGAGTATTTTAAGGTCAACAATAATCTAAAACAAAGAGGAAAAAAGTCTCACTGTTTACACACCCTGTTAGCAGGCCAAATACAACTGAGTTAAGAGGACAACAACAATCATGTTTTGAGTTTTATGCTTTAAACAACAATTTCACATGGACTTCTGCTGATCATTAGGAAAAAGAAAAATGATGCCATTTAAACTTCTCTTCAGCACTGCATTTGAACACAAGCCATTTTTCCCCAGTCAAGGAAAGGCATTTTTCCACTACCTCAAAGACTTAGTTCTGAAGTAGACAGACCACCATGGTTGTTTCAAGATGCTACATCTGCTAAAGACCTAAAATGAGTAGGACAAGACAAAGCAAATAAAGCTATTCACTTGATGCTGAAGACCAACAACTTGGAGATAAATTCTGTCCAACGCACCAGCCTAGAGCTCCTGTACACTTTGCTAACTTGCATTTAAAATGTAACCCTAAATCTCCCATCATAGAAGCTACTCTAATTTATGCAAATGAAATTCAAAACAAAATCACTCCATACAGCCTCAGCTCAGGCTATTCTATTCAGGAGCTATATTAAATAATTTCTTTCAGCAAGCTATTGCTTTAAGTCATTTTTAAATTGCATTTTAAACAATGATATCAAATATTTAGAGGAACAGCACCTTCCCTCTTTTACACTCTGGATAACACCACTGATACATCACAAAACTCAATGAGTTATTTTGGCAAAATGAATTAGAGGCAGACTATAGATAAAAACCTGGAAATTCTAAGTAAAAAGTCTGGAGTTACAAGACATTTTTTTTTACTATCCATCACAAACACAAAATGCCTTACTTGCATCACTTTAGATAAGAACTGAAGAAAACTTTCTCAGGAAAGGGCAGGTGTACTTCTGCTGCAGACGTCACGTGCATCATTAAGGATAATTAATCTATTAACAAAGCCTTCAGCCTGTATCCCTGGTTTTACACTATTCAGTGGACATGACAAACCACTGAGAGCAAGATAAGCTGTTGATACTAATTTTGAATTCAGGAATGGATCTTCACAAAAAAGAAAAGTTAAGGAAGTGATCTATTTCACACAAGATCTGCTTTGCTTTTACAAGCAAGTTCAACTCATTTTGCTCACAGTTGAACCTTGATCACAATTACATGCTTCTGATCACAAATGGGAAAAGCAACAATTGTACTAATTACAGTGCCAAAAAAAAAAAAAAAAAAAAAAAAGAAGAAGAAGAAGAAAGTGTCTACTCACTACCTCAATCTGTGTGTTCTACATCAGAAAACAATCTCTTCCAGTTGAAAGAGGAAGTATGTTTCACTGGTCCTTGTGACTGGTCTTTGATTTTTGTCACGTAGCTCAAACAACTCAAAAAGAATAGATCTTTAATAGTAATAAATTTATACACATCACAACAGAAACCTCTACATTGTTAGCAGACATAACCTTTTTCTGTTTGTGAATGCGATGACTACTGTAAAGCAGCATCCTGAAAGACCACACAATTTTTTTTTCAGAAGACTGTAACTGGCCATTCTGGAAACAGTACTCAGTTCTCCAGCTTTTGGGAGTGGGAGAGGAGGAGAGACAAAGAGACGGTGAGGCAAAGGGAGAATCTGAACCTTGTAACAGAGCAATATTTTTTATATTCTAACTTAAAATAAATGAAACCATCTGTTAAGAAAGGTTAAAGAAATGCTCAAGGTTTCCTTTTGCTCTGAAAACAATGAAGCAATAACTAATTGAATGAACTATACACCACGCTCTTTCAAAAATTATCATCACACTGTTGTAGTCTGTTGTCAACAAGATGACCAGCACTGTGGAAACCTCTCCACGAACCTAAGATTGTTTAGGGTTTTAATGCTTCAGGAGGAAATACTACTGTAATGCATTTCTTTCCACCACACACACACACATATCACATTTATGACTTGATCTGGTATTTCTCAGTATAAGATTTTGAACAACACACAGTGTGAGCACGTGCTAAATGGAGTGGCAGAAAGAAGGTGATAAATGATAGCGAAGCCAGGCAAAGCACAGAGCAGCCAAAGCAATGTCAAGTGCCCTGTGGCCACAACTTTCTGACTTCCTGCGGTACCTTGACTTGCTTGTGGCTTTGGGCTGTTTTTTGTTTTTAGCTCTCCTTTGCTTCATGTTATTTAGCCATTCTCTAGAAGGTAAAGGTTTAAGGTTATAGCAAAACTGAAAAGAGAGAAAGAATACACTCTTGTGGAAGGAAGACACAAGCACTCAAAGCAAGCTGGAAAGAGTAACTAGGTGGATGTAATAAGAAACTGAGTGGAAAAAAAAAAAATGAGAAACACATTGTTTTGTGCATTTCCACCAAACACTTTATTTGGAGGAGCCCGTCTATTAACTTCAGACTTCTTACACCCCAGGACAGCTGTTCCACAAACTATTATTCAACGAGAAGTGCAGTAAAGACACTGATCAAATACTTCAAAAGTAAACCAAGAACTGGGTCCCATTCTTATTTAGAATGGTACAAAGAGCCTGCAAAGGCAACACAGTTTAAGGACACTGAAAATCAGCCTTTGTAGAACCACTGCTACTTGAGTCTGCAGTCATCTGAATCAACTAAAAAAAGTAATACCTTACTCAGCATAAGCAAAGCTAGTATTTGTGTGCATGACATAGAATAGGAACAAGTAACCAACGCTTCTAATTCACACGTAGACATGCACATACTACAACAGCAAATCAGCTTTTAACTTTTTTTCCATTTCACAGATGGCAAAGGCTACTGGAGGCTTGAAATGAGCTAAGACAAATTGTGGACAGATCAAACTGGTTGCACCTCTCAATTTAAATTACAATTTTCTTGCCAATATTCAGGGTATACTCGCTACATCCGTGGTGTACTCCTAGACAAAAAACAATGCTACATCTACAGAAGCGAATATGAACCACCCTTTTATAGTCAAGGAAACCTTCCTTTCTTATTCCTTCCTCCAACTGCCTATACCCTCAAGTTGCAGCAAGAAATGCAATGAGTTATATGCATCTAGAGATTATTCAGTTCTTGAAACAAGGTTAAACTGTGCTTTTTGTTAGTTTGGTTAAGGCAAAATACATACTGTTCCCCCCGCCCCCCAGTAATGATCTTACAATTCATGAAAACTAACACATTCTAGATGTTCCTTCATGACCACATTATATTCACGACACTGAAAAGTAATTCCACAACAGAAGTCTGTGATATTTTCTGGACTTAAATCTAGGCCTTTAAGTTTGTTAAATTAAAGGTATCTAAGCAGAGCAGTCAAAACTATTTTCCCTGTCTGTGATGCAAAAAACACGTGAGGTTTGATACAGCTGTCCTTAAATTACAACTGTCTAAATATATGAAACAAACAAACAAAAACCTTGAAATATCTTGTATTTCTAGGCTTAAATGATGGTTCAAAAAAAGCCACACAAAATATAATTAAAGTGCAACAATACAAACAAATGCTATGCTAGAAAAACAATAAAGTCTCAAAATACAAAAAACTCAGAGTGGGAAAAATTTTAAAGAAAACAAGTTCCCAAATTTATAACAATCTGAGTGTATATGAAAAATACAGACACATGAAAACAAAACAAAAAATAGCCTGAAAGAGCTTTGAGAAGAGACAAAAAGGAAGGCTTACAGCAGACAATCCACAAAAAATTAAGATAGAATGCTTTAACAAATTTCCCAGTCTAAGAAATAGAGTTGTTTCTGAAAGCACTGCATAACGGGCCAGTTTCAGTACAGCATTTCAGCATGTGTTCAAGAGCAAGCACACCGTGGAGTGCTCCTCTGGAACAGAATTAAAAGGCAATACCTAAAGAAAGTGCATATTCTAAAAGCTATATATTTTCTTCCAACTCTTATGCTATGGAATATGCTATCTATTTGAAATACACACAAATTAAAAAAAAAAAAAAAAAAGCAATAAAGCTTGTCTTTATGATACATCTGAAATTAGAAGCAACACTTTTCCTTCACCAGACATTTTTATTTTATAGATAAAACATTTGACTGTTCCTGTTTAAGACCTCCTGCATTGCCTGTCACACTTCCTTCATCAAAAAGCCAGATACCTACATTTATTTTTTGAGGTTATTCAGGTAAATATTAACACACAACCTAAATCCAGATTCTGTTTAGACAGTAGAAATATTCAGATTTTTTTGGAAGCAGGACTATTACACAGGAAAGGACTGAGGGAGGTCTTCAGTAACCACAAAAGGACATAGGGAATGATTTATGAGGTCACCAAACCCCAGAAATCGTTTAGTGACTTCTGATTAGTTTTCTTGCACTGTATTTTCATATTTATTGATTGGGTAATTTCAGCAAATAAACCAGATTTTTCTTCCTAAGCGTTAATTAATAAAAAGTAACCAAAAAAGGAGACACAATCACTACTTTGCAACAGACAACACACAAATATTTTACTGCTAGAAGTCTCTCTTGCCCATCCACTGGAAAGTTTCTAAAATATCCAGGTGAACATGTCAAAAATACAGCCTGGATTTACCTTCTCAAAGAATCAAAATATATTTTGAATCACTTAGCAGCTCTGTTAACAGCATGCACTAAAGATCAATGTTTTTACAAGTTTTACTACAACTTTGCTCTACTTTAAACAATAAACCATTTTAAAGCCTGAGAAGAATCAAAGTCTGCTTGCACAATTGCAGAAAGTCTGTGATGAGGACAGAAAGTTCACAATTCCTTATGCCATGTTCCCAGGTTAGACCACTAAGACCTAGACTCCAGTTATGTCAGTTTTTCCTCAGTTGGGTTACTTTGTCCTTGTTAATTCACTGCTTATAAACTTACAAGTTTTGATACTCCTGAAAAGCATGTCCAAGACTGTAGAGAACCACAATGCAAAAAAAAAGGAAAAGAAAAAAAATGCGACTCTCAGAACATATTTGAGTTTTATCAATCTACTCAGTATAGAGAATTCAGCCTTGCCCTGACAGTATTTCCTCTCTACCCCCAGAAAGGCACACTGAAGGACCAGCAATACTCCTAGAGCTACTTCCCTCAGTTAGGATGGTATTAAGCTCCTCAGTTTCAATGCAACTCTAGCAATCTACAGCAAAACAAACATATTTTCCATATACTCACTACACTGAGTCATTAATCTAATGGGCACTGATGAGGGAAGAACAGAGAAATTTATTAAGATATGTTTTTACCTGAGAACAGTCAGCCTTGGCTACTTCTGTAATGGCACTGAGCACACCATGAAGACTGTCTCCGTTTTCTTGGACCAGCAGATAAGCCAGCAGAAGGAAAACATGACTCGGTACTTGAGTTGTAATAGGTAGCAGTGATTTCACTGAAAACAACCAGGCAGTAATTGCAGACTTCTCTTTCATGAGTTCTATGATCTTCCAGGTAGTATACAATGAACTGTAAGTACTGGTTATTGGGAAGAGGAGCTTGCTGGACATCTGAGAACATGCAAAATACATACACACAGAGAAATAATCTAGTACGCACAGCAACATGAAAGAACAACAACAAAAAAGCATAGCTAATACAGTTTTGTTGTTCAAATCTTTCACTGAGGGTCCCAACTCAGTAACTGGTAAAGAATAAACTGAAACCACAATATATTTCTTAGCAATCTTCTGTGAGATGATTAAGTGTTGCTAATTTCCCACTCAGGAGTTCTTCCTTTACTTGGCACCCATCATTCCTGTTCCTCTAGATAATTAAATACTGCTTCCTCACTAAAATGGAAACAATAAAACAGGAATACATTAATAACCCCTGTTCCTGACAATGGCATGTACATCATTAAGCTATTGGTTTCTCAAATATATTTGGAGGAAATTCCCTTAACTTATCTTAGTAGTCTATGCCTTAAATTAGACAAAAGTGAAAGAACAGCAACTGTTTCACATGTCATAACTCAATGTTCCATAGATGCAGTTTTGGAAGAACAGGTCTGGAAGCAGGAAAGAAGTAACATATCAATGAGAAGTCACAGTTTCTTTTACTTTTCTCCTGTTCAAGTCTTATATATATGTGTATATATATATAAAGCTTCTGTAAACAAACATGTAAGTTCTGACTTCTTTTGTAAAAACAACAA
Source organism: Crypturellus tataupa (assembly GCA_034781795.1). Taxonomy (NCBI): domain Eukaryota; kingdom Metazoa; phylum Chordata; class Aves; order Tinamiformes; family Tinamidae; genus Crypturellus; species Crypturellus tataupa. The sequence continues at coordinate 201,344 of JAWLRI010000157.1, forward strand.
AAACTCATCCAGAAGAAACCACTTTGCTCTGCCCTATTCATTTTTTCTTTTCTCAGAAAATGTATTGCTTTCAGAAATGACTTTTCATTATCAAGATTATAAGCAGTAAGTCCAGAAAGCATTTTAAAAAAAAAAAAAAAAAAAAAAAAAAAAAAAAAAAAAAGAGATCTCCAGCTGAAAATCAAAAGTGCAAGTCAGAAGTCATCAGCTGCAGGGCTCATTCACCTTTGAATTACAAGGGAAAAGAAATACTGAGTGGCAACAGCTGTTTTGCACAATACTGTACAGTTCCATTTTAACCACGTTGTGCAGGGCAGTGTAACTACATACTAACTAATGGGATGTATAATATCCTTGTACTTTAAATGATCTTTCTAAAATAATATTTTACTTGCAATTACTTTATTCCATCACTGTTACTGTAAGTGAAAAACTCAGCAACCTACACTGCCGTCTCTCTCACTGGCACCAAAATCCTCCTTTGGGTATAAATTTGTGAAATTGCCATGTATCGATACAATTTTAAATTGTATCTCAGGACATATTAAATTGTGTCTAAGGACACTCTAGGGCTTCAGTACCTAAACAGGCTATACTGTTTAGTATTTTATAGCTTGCCTGACTGCAAGATTTTATGATCTGAAAGCAAGATAAAACATTTACAGTATTTTTTGTCAATGCATGGGGGGAAAAAAATAGTTGGAATTGCTAAAGCCTAAAATTTTGATATCCCTCCATTTCAGTTTGCTTTCCCAAAGGCTGTGCCACACAATCACACTCCTTCCATTTTGTTTTTAAAAATGCATGAAAGGAAACTATCACAGTGTCTTCCACTTTAGCTCTTCCAGCCTTCGTGGTAGAAAGCTTTAAGCTGACAGCACAGAAAAAGTATATATAAAATCCTTCAGTGGCAAAGTAGCTTGCTATGTCCTAACATGTAGGTTAGCCATGTCCTAAACATTTTTGAAAACCTTGAGCAGAGGTGGGACAATTGC
>JAWLRI010000157.1:202361-213481 GCA_034781795.1 Crypturellus tataupa
AAGACAATACACTGCAACTCAGGAATGTTTGCTCTTGGATATTTCAGAGACTACTCACTGTTCTGTGGAGACCCACTTCCTCCTCTTTCTTTCTTACCAGTTAAAGGAGTAACAATCTACAAAGTCTACGATCCAAATTATTTAAAGATGATACTCTCGTCATACCTATCAGATCCTGCAGCATAAATGGACTGATCTCACAGGGGCAACAAATGGGAATTCTGCTTTTTTTTTTTTTAATCTCTCAAGAAAGGACCAAAGTCTATCACACACTTTCTGCCAACAATAAACAGGGAAAATGTGCCTCTGTCTCCCCATTCTCATTGTCTCACATATATTACAAAAGATCTATCACACTATTTGCTGCAAACTTCACAGACTGCCAATGAGCCAGAATTGGTCATCTTGTTAGAAAATCACTATTGAAAACAAGAGCTTTTACAGCCTCAAGTAGTTAACAGAAGCTTCCACGTTAGCAGCGGTCTATGCTTTCTGTGTTATATGTATTTCTGACTGCTTCCATACACACACTTAATCTTTCCTAAGCAGCTAGGCATAATGCATTGAAACTGCTGAATGCTTCCTATAGGGAGAAAGAAAAACACAGAATTTACCCATTCCTTTTTATCCTTCACACCTTCCTGCTGTAATATTTCCAAAAGATTTACAGCCAACTGCTGCCTGGTTGTGCCAGAATCTTTCTCTGATAGGCAGTCCCCAACTGCTGTAGAAGATAAGATCTGTAACACAGGCATCACCAAAACAACAGCTGTGGTTGGGATGTTCTGGGTTTCTGAACAGGAAAGGAGCTTGTAGGCTATTCAAGAAAGGACAAAAAAAAAAGACTGGTTTGGAAAAAGAAACCATCAGTTGTAATTTTAAGCATGACACAAACATTTCTAGGAAATATTCTGATCAACCAAGGTAACAGTCCCAAGAAATATGGTAAGCACATTTTTGAGCTAAAATGCAAAATATCTTTTGGTAAAACTCCAAGCCTAGAGGCACACACATTTCTGACCTTTATATCACAGCACCTGACATCAAGAAATGAACTATTTGAATTTAGCACTCACTTCATTGAACTGACTCCAATACATTAACCAAAATCATTAGTTGAAAGTCAGAAAACATTGCCAAGACTGTCATGCCAGAGCTCTTAATATCTGCCAAAAGAAACAGTTCAGGAGGCATGGATCTGAGGTGAGAATACGATATTTTTGATGTAAAAGTCAAACATACATAACCTGTAGGATAGCAAGAAGCTCAGTAACATCCATATAGAAAATCAGTACAGCAGGAAAACTTACCCTTACTACCATTATATTAGATGTTTACTTTATAAGGAGAAAGAAACAAAGTCTTAAGAATAAGAATTGTTCTTTTTCAAGGAAAACCTTACCTAGACTCAAGACAGAATTCTGCTGACTTGCTGATGTCTGCAGCAGTAGTAGTGCTAAACCAATTACATACTGCTCCATTGGAAAATCCTGCAGAGGAAGAAAGAAAAGGTTCAAGTCTTCTTTATACTTCAGTTGAGAAAATGGTACCAATTGGCAGCAATCCTGTAAGGTGTTACTTTATGTATCATAGTGAATACACACACAGTAACACAATGTATGCAGCAAAGAACACAATTACAGTAACAGAAGTGCTCTTCTAATTGAGAAAATACAACAATCTGATTTGTTACTTTGTTCAAACAATTTTGCCTCAGTTTAACTTCCATAGTAAAAGGCTAACTGATAAATACAGAATAAGTTCATTACAGTTTCTGCCATTTGAAGGTTTTCAAAGGAAAAAAAAAAAAAAAAAACAAAACTGTGGTCACTTCGATGCCACATACTGATCCCTTGAAAACTTAACATGTTCTTTCCACTGATTTTTTTTGGTTTGCCATGAAATCCTACCTCTTTTAAGAGCTCAAAGTGGTCGTCTATTAAGGAGATCACAGATGAACATTCTCCTGTTATATTTAAACACACTTCACAGAAGCATAACAGTTGTAGACAGAATTGGGATAACTGGACTTTCCAAAACACAGGATAGCACAGTAGGCTTATGAATAGCTCTTGCAGAAAAAACAAGGCTTCTGTAACTTCTACCAAGTCCTTAAGCTGTAAAAGTAAAAAGGTAGTTAAAAAGTATCTGTTTTGGTTTTTAGCTCTCATTTCCTATCTATGCAGAATTATCTCAAATTTAAGTTTAGATCATTTAGCTGTACAGTATTTCCATTACTAATATGGACCTTAAAGAAACATCTAGACACCAAATCCATGAATCTCTTATCAATAGATGAACTGTCATTTAATGTTCTGAAGTAAAATTAGGCACATGTGAAAGGATAAAAAGTTTTTTTTTAATGGCTTGATCAAAAGTATTCAGATAAGTTTAAGAAAGTAACAAATTTCCAGGAAAAAGTGGAAATGACAATGAGGGGGAAAATGCTTAAAAGTAATTTTATGACTGTTCTTTTGTATCATTTTAAAAAGTTGAAAGCTCATTGGTATATTCAGGACACACTGTTAAACTGAAATGCAGGAAGATTTAAGACCATCTGCAATCATTCCTGCAACTAAAAAGCCCAGCATGCACTTGTCACCAATGAAGAATACATTTGAATCTAGAGAAATGTGTATTAGTTTGTACTGAAAAGTTGCCCATAGAAAACTTACTCACTGGTAAAACTTCCACAGAGGAAAAAGGTTTCAGCACCTTCATACGAAGCCTTCATACCAAGCTTTTTATGATCAATAAAAAGCAGTAATACCATAACACTTCACATTTGAGTGAGTTTGTATTAATAGAAAACTGCCATTCTACACATTTTACAAAGGAGGAAAAGAGATGAGAACAATAAACCTTCAACAATGTTACACTATCAGAGTAGAGAAATGAAACCAGACTCCTATCCAAAGGAGGATAAAAAATACTAAGCCCTTTGCTCCCAGCAAATAACACTGCACTGCTTAAAAATACATTCAAAATCTTCAGCATATTCTAAAAGAACTATGCTTTACCTTCAGATGCATTAACCTCAGTAATAGCCAGGGAGACCAGACTTATGCAGTACACAAGTGCTCCTGATATAGCTTGTTTCATTTTTAACATTACCCACATCAAATTAAAAACTGCATGGTTTTTTTTTTTTTTTTGGACTAAAAGAACACCACTTAACAACATACTGTCTCTAATGTATATTTATGATATATTTACAGAGATTCTTAATGGCAAATAATTATTGAAAATATGGATGTATTTCAGTGTATATTTAACTGGCATATTTGAGCACTTTAGAGGTTTTATTTTTCACCAAAAAAAAATGATATATTGGTATTATGTAATACCAGCAAAATAAGTCTACAAGAAATGGAAGAGGGCACTATGATGTCTCTCAAAGAGCAGCAATGATACTATCATTGGTTTAAAAAGCAATAAAAGATGAAAAGATCAGATGCAAAGATCAGGTTGCAACTCACCTGGAGGTGTGGAACCAAGTCACAAAGAAGTAAAACAATCTGTGATTCCAACTCAGAGGGTGCTTCCTTGCTCTTTGGACCAGGAGGCTTAAGCAAGACCTTCAGGAGGCCCATTCTCAGCTCTGCATATTCACGTAACTGTGATGGTTCACAATACAGGTATCTTAGAAATGGAGCCATTACACCAACACATGCACTCTGTGCCCTGAAAAAGTGAACAAATAAGAAGGAAAACAAAACAATGTGAAATTCCCTGTATCCAAAATAATTTACATGATGTAAAGGGTTACATAGTTATTAAAAAAACTGTGAGATTACTAAATCTCACAGAAAAGACTAGTTTGACCTCTTAGCACCTAGCAGTAGGTGCTCCAAAACAACCACACAACTAAGAAAATCAGCAAAAGGCACAAGTTACAATGACCTTTTATATTTTATTCTTTTTCTTTTCATCAGTTCAAGAAAGTCACTTTGCTTACTAAACTCTGTAAGAGGACAGTGTACTATTGCTGTCCAAAAAATTGACGGTGCAATTTTCAGAATTGCTCTTTTCATATTAATAAAAAATTCCTTGCCAATTTTTGCCCAGTGGGTTCAAACAGTTGGATGAAGGACTTCTGAAACAAGAAGTACTTTAAATGGCATTGTTTTTTGGAAAACAAATTATCACAGAACAGTTATTTTTACTTGACTTTATTAGGAAGTCTGACTGTTCTTGACACTATGAAAAACAATCACGTAAAGCTAGTGGTCAATATGTGAAAAAATATATTGAGAATCAAAATATATTGAGAATATATTGAGAAATCTGTTTGCAACAAAGTACAGCCCTCCTGCAAAGCTTAAAGAAAAAAAAAAAAAAGTCAGCAACACTGCTACAGCAACATTTTTCAATCCAGAACTTCTTCCTACAGAAATGTTTGCACAAAATGAAAGCAAGAAAATTCAAGATTTTTTTTTTTACTTTTTCAGAAAGAGTTACTGTTGTTTAAATTCAAAACAAGTCATCAGCAAAGGAATCCAACAACAACAAAAAACCCTCACCCCCTCAGTCAGGCATCTGAGAAGACTGTTTAGCAGTGCTGGATTTGGCAGATGAGTGGAGCTGAGTTACTTTTGCTTGAAATTTTTTATATTAATAATATACCCTTGCCCCACAAAAAGAAAGAGAGAGAGAGAGAAAAACGAATAAATAATCGTGTTTTATTATTTATATAATCTGTTTACTTGGAGCAATGATATAAAATTCAGTTTTACTGTTATGTTACTCTCTCAGATTCCAAAAAACAGGAAAAAATAGTTCATTTTTATCTGAAATGCAAAACATACTTGTAAAAAAATATATTAAAAGTTTAGATTCTAAGACTGCTACAAAACTTGGTATCTTGGTAGCTTTATTGAACAAGTTCCCTAGAGATAAGCATGAATGAATGTTGAAGTTGTTGGTAACTTGGATACTTTAGAAAAAAAATAAAAAAGAACCACATAACAATTGAGTTGAAAAACTCCTCTGGAATTAACCCTACCACCACGACTGAAAGCAAGGTCACTTAAAGCGGGTGTGCAGTCCAGTTTTCAGTATCTCCAGAGACTCCACCACTTTCCTGGACAACCTTTTCCAGCGTCCAAACACACAATAAAAGAGCGTTTTCTTGTATTCCGATGGAATTTTCTGTTAGTTGTTGCCTGCTGTTTCTTGGCCTGTCACCAGGTGCCAATGCAAAGAGTCTGACCCCATCTTCACCCCCCTACATTAGGTACCTGTAAATGTGGATAAGCTCCCCCATGCCCACACGGCCTCTGGGTGTGTACACAGATCAGAGAAGCACCTCAGCATGCCCAGCTCCCCAACAGGCAGGGGATCTCCCCTAACATGGTCCCACAGGTGCTTCCTTTTTTACATACATATAGTAGCAGTGAATGTTTTGTTGATTAAGCAGGCCATTTTGTTCTTATCACCTTAGACCCTTTGACTATAAACTTCATCTACCACTTCCTCATTGTTCATTTTGTCACTCGTGTATGGTTCATACTTCATAGTTCTCCTCATAGTATGTTGGTCAGCATATTGACAAAGGTATTTCTGCCATGTATTTTTTTTTAAATATCAGAAAAAAAAAAATTTCACTTCTAAAGACATTATCAAAAAAAAAAAGACAAATAGATCTCATCTTCTGTTTTCTGTATTATCCTCTACTTTGTACAGGTGAGTTGTACCTGTTTGAAAATCTTCTCTATAACCAAAAAGCCAATATTTTGACAATTTTTTTTTTACGCCTGCAAAACTCCCCTGGCCTACATATATAGGTGGTAGGATTAATAAGCTATTTTTTCATTAACAGTTCAGTACTACAGTATCTGAAATATAATGAAGATCAATTTTCTCACTTAGCTAGGTTTCTATTTTTATGTGCTAACAAAACAAAGGATATTTACAAGATTTAATCTTTTCAACAAAATTTAAAGGCACAATTTTCCACAATTTCCCAAAAAACACAGAAAAGATAAAGAAAAAAAACTATGGATTTTTTTTCCACAGTTCTTAAAAGATGGATCCTAGCATTTTATTGTGATTCTATTTTTAGCACATGAATTGTGTAATTAAGTTTTTAAATGATCTTTCTCTAAAGGTATAATTCTTACCGTTCATATACATTTCTCTATCACAGCAGCTGCTTTCAAAAATAAATCGCATAGATAAGATTTAGTTATCTCTACTTGCTGCTTTTGTAGAATTGTCTGTTTATTTACCTGTCCGGACACTGCTGGAAAAATGCTGTTATCTGCTGCAGGACAATTGGCCAGCAATCAGGTCTGTTTTCAAGCACAATGAATAATGGATGAGGAGTGTTCCTGAAAAAGAGGGAAAATGCAGCTGGATCTGTAATGCAGGGAATGTGCAACTAGCCAGAAATAAAAGCAGCTGTAAAAATGGAAAATTGAACCCTTGCCATTGTTAGCCATATTACTAGCTTTGCAAAGATTATTATATGATGAAAAGACAACATTTTACAGGATCTTGAGGAAATAAAAGTTAAATTTCATTGCTTACTCACAAAGTCTAGGTCCACACTTTTTATAGTTCAGTTCTTCATTCAAATGGGGAAAAGAGACATATGAATATGCAGATTCAGGAATGAAAATCTGTATGCAGAGGTGGGCAGGCTTGCCACATATAAGCATAAGCACCATTAAGGTTGGAAAAGGCCTTCAAGATCATCAAGTCCAACCATAAGCCCTTCAACAGCATCCTAAACCATGTCCCTAAGTGAGTGCCTCATCTACACGATGCTTCACAGCTACACTACACTGCATACTTGTATTTGAAAAAAATCTTCCTCGAGTAGGCTTACTAATCCCATTTTTAAGTCCATCCTTCATATTTAAAGCTTCATGAAAAGTTATTTGAAGCAAATTGCATAGATACAAGAAATATAGCAGCTGATAAATCTATTACATATTTGACAACAAGCTTTAGAGATATGGTACAAATTCAGCAGGCTACATCCTGACAGCTGAATGAAACAGAAGTAGATCAGCTAGTAAGACAAGTTACCAAAGTGACCCCACCACAGTTAAGCTGGTGTCCCATCTGGACTGAGAAGCCATAGGTACTTCATCAAGACACAATGATCCATTTAAACTATAGTATATCTATCTTTTCCCAGGCAAATAAGAAAAACTCAGATCTGAACAAAGCCTAATGTTAAAAAAATCTAGGGGAAAGGGGAGCTAATTAATTAGACTTTACATAATTCTTATGCCATAAATCCAGATGGTACCTATGGAATCATGTCAATCAAAGGCCATCTTTCAGTCTAGAGACTTTCAAAACCAAGTAGAAGCACCCATCCCTGGAGCTAGCCACAGTGAATACTTCTCAGACATATCATTTTACTTTCATGCACATGAAGTGCCTCACTCACAGAATAGCAGATATGGAAGACTGCAAGTGAAGAAACTGTTAGTTTTCATCCAAATATTGTTAACTATATCATTGTGATTGATGTGTTAAATAAGCCTTTAAAAAAAGATTTATAATGGTGTTTTTGTTTGTCTTCTTAGGCTTTCTTCTCTGAACAGTTTTTTTTTTAAGAGCAGAGGCATCCATTATAAAAGACAAACACAAACATACACTGAGACATGCTTTTGTATAATACTGCTGTGCCAACTCACAAGAAGCATTATGAGCAGAACTAAGCAATTCCAGTTTCAGGTGATGTGAATGAGATCTGCAGGAGTCCCACATCTTCAAAAAATAAATACAGATAAATATCAGACTAATAGTTCTTTTTTTCCTATTAGAGTGTTGTTGAATTACATAGTGCAATGGTGCCTTATGGTTTCTCTTCAGTGAGCTAGAAAGGCCATACTCATCCGTCATGAACAGGATCCCTGTTATCTAATAGACACATACATGCTTTGATTTTGATTTCTTAGTGTTGGTAGTAAGCAAATAGACAAGAGATGCAGTCCTCCACATTTCTAGGCAATAAAAACCATGCATGAAGAATCACTAAGAATAATGTAAAATATAAATTCATTAAAACAAGTGTTAACAGCTTTCAGCAAAAAGCTACAGCCAAAGTGGTTGATAATGCTGAAAATGTATTTTACATTATCTGAAGTATCTTCATGAAGAAATCTGCTATACATACTTCCTGTTACAATTACTCTTTCACTCATTTCCAGGAGAGAGATGATAAAATTAAGGTCAAAATGGAAACAGTGAAGAATAATTTTTTTTTTCCATTACAAATGTGTTTAGTAGTCAGAATTCTACATTTTACTTCTTCATTCATAATACATGCATTCTGAAGGCAAGGGAACACCTGGGTGAAATCTGAAATGCATGTTATCTACGTCATGTTCCCCTAGATTGATTAGACACCAGAAAAAATAAGTCTACTGTGAAATATATCAAATACATATCAAAGTCACTTTATCATCACATATGTTACCAGTAGATGCTGGCATAAAAACGTAAAATACAGTTCTAAGGAAAATGCAACTCCCTGTACAGGAAGAATTGTGATGGGGAAATTTCTCCATTTGTCAGTGCTTTAACAGAAAAGTAACTGTATGCTACAATCCACCTGTATTCCTGAGAGTTTCATGCTAGAGCTAGGAGATTCTCCAGAAGAAACAGTAGTGGCCATGAAAGTCAAGACTAATTCATGGTTTCTGTACAGCTTGCTAGAATCATCGAGATGTTCCTTAAAAAGTTGCTGTTGCATGACAGAGCTCTACATTAGTAGCTCTGGATGCATTTTGAAATCATGTTTACACAGACACCTCTATAACAAAAAAATCATTCAGGAACCTTACTCAGACAGCAGAAATACAGCAGGGAAAAAAAACAGGTGAGAGGGAAACAGTCTGCAGCCTAATAAAAATAAAAATGTAATTAAAAGCACTATCATCATATCATCCAACTACTACACATGAGCAAGTCGCCAAATTTGTTTTTCTCTCCCACACACACAACCTTCCTGTTGCTGTTATTCCTTTTTGAGTTTCAAGTGGCAATCTTAATAAAACTCCTCAAACTTTCCAATAAAAATACACCATTATAAATTATTTAGGAGTATCCTTAAAGAGATGAAGCTCAACTCTCCTGGGACTGTTACCTAAATCATGTTTTGTTTTAGTATGTTATGAAAACAAAGTAGCTTTGATTTATTCCAGATCTAGCCTGGTGAGATATTAAATATCATAACGACGCCTTGAAGCAGTTCAAGTACTGTATTAAAAATGGAGCTGAACACCTCAGACAGTTAGGCTCTGACATTCTTACACTCTGGTAATTCTACTTGTTTCACAGAAGTCTTTGCCTGTAATTCTAACACTTTCTCATTTGCTGTGACTTGTTCAAAGGAATGAAAATACTGCTTCAAAGACCATCAGTTCTTGTGCCGATCTTGCCATGACCTTTTATTTTTTTTTTCCTTTTGAGGCAAGGAAGGAGGAGGAAAGAAGAGAGCTGCGGAAGGACTTCCCAGTCCCGGTTAATAAAACCTCTTCTTTGAGATATAACTGGGCTATGCTGCTTAGCATCCACAGTGGCTTGAATTCTGAAGAACATCTTTCCCTCATAATTAAGCATTTATATAGGTAATAGGTGCTAGTTCACCCAGCCACTTTTTCCTCCCATTAAATTTATAGGACTTAATATCTCTTGAGCCTTTACTACCCTATTGTAAAATTTTGCCAAAATTGGTTAGCAAGATCAAAATTACAGAAAAGAAGGAAATAAAAGCCAGTATCAGTATCCAGTTTTTGATGGAATTAAGACAAGCAGTTACAAGGGCGTCTAAATAAAACAAATGTTAAACACTTACCTGACTTCATATAAATTCCGAACTGCCTCATCTCCATCTTTTTCCATTTGAAGAGCTTGCATTTGTAGTAACTTCCTAACAGTTTTTACCAAACCATGCACGTTCCTGTTGGCAAAAATAAATATGATACTATTATTACATTAGTTGATTTAGTTGATTCTTTCCAAAGAGGAGGAACACAGGCATAAAACTAACACCCAGGACGACTCAATTCTCCTTAAGGACCTGGCTTCAAAATTCTGGGTAAGTGGTGGATCCACATGCTCATGCTTTTCTTTTTGCAAATACAGATGGTAAGAATTCATTTATGTTTGTCAGATTTAGTAAAAGAAAAGTCACTCCAAAGAATTTTTCTCTCCCTATTTTAACTTAAATCTATGTTTTAATATATGTTAAAATCTGAAAATCAACTGTTCTCTGAATGCACACATAATTGTAAACGTCCACTGTAGTATACAGCACTTTCACCCAAGGAACTGTTTACCAAAACAAAGGACCTAAACCCCTTACACTGAAAATTGCCTTATCAGAAAAGACTTGGATTATGAATGAACCTATGCATATTTATACATTAAGTGATAACACAAAATGAACAAATGGAAGTGATTTCTAAGAATACTGAGCCTTTACATAACTGCTGTTTAAAGGAACTAAGTTTTTATGCATACAGGCTGAACCAACTTAAACACATCAGCACACTGCTCACAGATAAAATACTTGAAATGCTACCGGTCTCCTTTGATTAGGAGGTGATACTTAGCCTTAAAAAAAAAAAAAAGAAAAAGAAAAAGAAAAACACTTGTATGATTGATATTCACCATTACTTACCTGTATATATTTAATATATACTTCAGAGAAAATTCAAAAACGAAAAAGGCAAAATATCATCTAATTATTGAATCCTAACCCCACACAATATTCATAAAAGTAAGACAACAGACAATCATCACTTTTCATTTTCAGATATTTATTATACTCATCACTACCTCCAGATAGACTTTCTAGAATTAGTTTCTGGTGTAATCTGAGAGGGTCCACCACAGAGTGACCACAAATTCTACTGTGAATCTTTCCAACAGGAACTGTTCAGATTTCCTCTCTAGATAGAGGCAGAGAAGAGTATTCCCTCATGATATATCTTTCTTACTCTTGCAAATACTGCTAGAAAACACTGACCCAGATCAGTGCTGATAGACTACCGTTCTAAGATGTGCCTGAATTCATTAAAATTACAGGTTGTCATGACACCAGGGTATCAAACACTGAATGATGCTTATACAAGAAAAGAAAAGGTTAGACA
>JAWLRI010000157.1:238533-248775 GCA_034781795.1 Crypturellus tataupa
CTGCGCTCGGCCGCCGCCACGGCGGCTCCGTGACGTAGCGCGGAGGGCCGGCGAGCGGTGCAGAGAGCCCGGCGAGCCGCGGGCTCCCAGGCATGGCCAGCTCGGTGAGTGCCCCGCGGCGCGGCGCGGCGGATCTTCCCCTCCGCCCCGCGGCTCTTCCCCGCCGCGCCACCTCCGTGTTCCACCGCCAGAACCCGCGGGCCATGCGCGGCGCTGACAGCGACTCCCACCACCCCGTGTCTGTCCCCCCTGCTCCCCTCCGCCGCGCTCACGGTTCACCCGGCCTCTCGCCCCGCAGTGCGCCGTGCAGGTGAAACTGGAGCTGGGGCATCGCGCCCAGGTGCGGAAGAAACCCACCGTGGAGGGCTTCACTCATGACTGGATGGTGTTCGTCCGTGGGCCCGAGCACAGCAACATCCAGCATTTCGTGGAGAAAGTCGTCTTTCACTTGCACGAGAGCTTCCCCAGGCCCAAGCGAGGTAGGATGCCGTCGGCGCAGCACCGTCCACCCGGGTCGGCTGCGATTACAGCGCGTAGCTTCGCACACTTATTTATTTATTTACTCATTCGCGTGGGACATGGCGCTTGTGTCTTGTCTGCGCCAGACACACGGCTTTCCGTTTCGCCTTCTGGTTCGCACTGTCTCCAGACGCTCGCCGTTTCCCAAAAGCGTGCGGCGGCCGGAGGGCGGGAGCGGAGGATCCTGCTGTGCTCGGTGGTGTTCCCGGCCCTGACGGCGACCTGGTGGCTTTAGTTGGGTTAGGAGCTGTAGCGGCACGGAGAGGAGAAGGTGCTTTGTTTGAGAGCAGGTTTATTTCTCCAAGCAGATCCCACGGTTAGGAGTTACCTCCAGTTAGATCTGCAGTCCTCATCGGCATGCAGGGCTCCTGCAGTTCCCTCGGACAAGGTCGTAGTAAATCCCTGCTGCTTAAGCAGTGCGGGGAAGCTGAGCGCTGAAGGAACACAAGACAGATGAACGCTTTCAGCGTTGAAATAGAAAAGCTTTTTTGTCATAAGATAAACATGCCCACTTGAGTTTAATGTTTCTGAGTTTGAAAATAGCAAGCTGTGAAATATTTTACATCCATTACTGTTTTTTTTTTTCAAGATTATTTTGCCTTTCTTAACCAGTGCATTATGAGCACTGCAGTACAGTTTCAACTGTTAGGACTTTTCTAACCTATAAACTATTCATTCCCTTTTACCATCATACAGCTGTTTTTTTTTTTTTTTTTTTTTTTTTTTTAAGTAAAAGAATAGATAGGCACAAAGTTTTCTGAGACTTGTATGTAATACTTCAACATTTCTGAGATTGCACTGTAAATTCTTCTGGTCTTTCCTACTTTCTTCTATTTCTTGTAAAATTTAAAAACATGACTTTGAGTCAGTCTAAATGTTTTGGTGAAGAAACTTGTGGAAAGAGATTTGAGTGCTCTGACTATGTGAGGTTGTGTTGTTATGTGCAGTGAATGGAGTGATGTATTGAAATCAGCAGTAGAAAGTGTATTTAATGTTTTGAAGTTCTGTTTGCATAGCGAGTGTTTGACATGCTGCTTTTATTCTTTGTGGCCTTTTTTCTTCCCCTTGTCCCACCTAAGGAAACAGCTCTACAGCCAGACACAAGGACAGTTGCTAGGTGTGGTGTTGAGCTTGTTGATAGCAATACATGTTACGATTTCTGCAAAGGAAAGATAGATCATTTGCTCCTGGGAATGTTTTGCTTTGTGTGTCCAGCTGCTGAGTTTGGTTATGCAGTCATTTAAGCCATTGTTTTAAAATGTTTATGTTGGGGCATTTACTTGTATGTGTCTCTCATGGTGTGACAACTGTGAAAAATGCCAGCTCACATAGCCCGGGAAGGGACTTGTCGTGTTGTAATTATGCATAACCTGCACTGTGGAGGAACAAGCCCTGTCCAGCAGAAGTGCTAGGCCTGCGCCCCACGACAGGCATTTCACTCACTTCGGGAGTCTGCTTAACTACTACTGAAACTGCAGCAATAAGGGAAAAATAGGTGCCAAGGGAGCCTCGTTCTTTCAGGCCTCTGAAATGGCAGTAGAAAGGTTGAGTATTGTGCTTCTGGGGATATTTTATCTTTGGACTATGTAGCATGTTTTGTTTAAAAAATGTCTAAAGAGCGTATAATGGCAATGCAGGACCCATGCATATGGGTGTTTTGTTCGTCTTTATAACTTACAAAGACGGTTAAAAATTTTGAGGAAAAAAAAAAGATTTTCTTAGCTCTGTAAGTCAGTAGTGGTAGTTTGATTTGACCTCAGGTGGCCTTATGTATTAAATTCAATTAAATTCAATGGGAATAAATGCTTGGTTATAATTATCTGTTCACTGACTCATAAATTGATAAATACTGTACTATGCTGGGCCAAGATAACGTATTAGTTGGAAGATCTTGATAAGTTGTCAGACCAGGGTTTTTACAGGTACAAGTGGGTACACAGAGTTAATCTAAGGAAGGTATCACTAAAATGGCTAGCCACAATAACACTAAGTGTTTTGGCAAGTGATCTTTGCATCTTTCCAGGCCCATGTTGTGAATGAGTGCAGTAAAGTATTTGCTTGTAGTTACTAGAGAAGGCTGTAATTAGTTAAGTCTATTTCTAGAGGTCTTGAATCAATTTGAGAATAATAAATGAGTAGAATATCATAATCTTTATAAGCTCATAATGTATTTGTGCTGCTAGTTCACTTATTATGGATATAGTCATTCCAAACATTCAAGATGAAGAAGGAAGGTAAATATATATATATATATATATATATATTTTTTTTTTTTTTTTTTTTTTTTTTCTTAAAGCCATATTTCAGTGCAGTTGCTTTCCAGGTTTCTGAGAACAACTGGCTAAACTTGTCAGTATGCAGACTGCATCTCGGGCTTTGCTTATCTTTCCTGGCACAGTAGCTGTGCTTGGGATATTAGAAGTACTGGAGGTTGGTGAATTTGCAAACAAAGGTGCGTCCACGTATTTGTTCTGCTGATAGATCTTATGCAACAAACAAGGGGTCCTATACTCCGGAGTTCCATTAGTTTTAAGGTGTGAGTGTCACTAGGAACACTTTTCAGAGTACAGGGTAGCTTGGTTTGTGGATGTAAATGCAACGGGAAGATGATGGTGACTAAAGTGGAACAGCAGAACCTATATGAGCTACAGTGACCTAATGAAATCATCTCCTTCATCTTTTGTCACGTCTCACCTTAAAAACTTGGTATTCTCAGTGCTTTTATTTCTTCAATTGTTAGCCTTATGATGACTAAGCCCTTCAGTTTATCCTTGCGCAGTGGAGCAGGCTTTAGTTTTCAGTGACTGGTTCTTTATACTTTCTCTTGTGTCATGGTCTGCCATGCCTAGTTTCATTGGCAGGGTTGTAGGACTACTTCAGTATTTAAATAAAATAGATTGATGTCCATACTCTGTTTTGAAGCAGAGGTTGCAGGACAAAAGCTGTTTAAAATCACCATCGTATTACTCCGCATATCATGCAATCACAAATAAGTATCACTGTTAGTTCCCAGGGCTCATCTGTTTCACATTGCTGAGTAAATTGGCTAACAGAAGACATAAGGAGTTTGCAGACTTCTTTCAAAGTGTAGGTTTCTAGCCTTTCTCCGTTTATGGGATGGAGGTAGTGTTGTGTTTAGAAATGCAGTATTTTGAAGCATGTCTATGGAAAAAGAGTTGTCATCAGGTTATAGTTAGTGCTATACGGTGCTGTACAATGCATTAGCAGTGGACTGCTTTCAAAAGAGAACCTATTGCTCTTGTCTGGTATTACATGTCATTGTGTGGATGCTATCCATGTTAGGAATATTTTCTTCCCCTTCCTATCTAATGAATGATGTTACTCCGCAGCAGTGATCTAACTTGCTGTTTGCCTAGTGGTATTACATCTTGCTAAGGAAATTACAAGAAGGAAACTACAACAGAAAAAAGGCAGTTCAAAAACAGTGTTGATACTGGAATGGCTTCAGTGGTCAGATTCTATTAGAATAGCAGTGTGCTTTAACAAAATCAAAATGTTTCTTATGAAAAGAAGTAGTTTTTTTTTTTTTTTTTTTTAATATACTGATGACTTACTTGATATGAAAATGAAAATTTGGACACTGAAATGTTGTAACTTAAAAAGCGGAAGATCAGTTGCTTTCCTCCGAGGTATTAAGGGGGATAATATTTACTACACCTTGTAATTCAGAAAGTTTTACTGTAATATGACAAATTGTTGGGAGTTGCATAATAGCCTGCTGTAGTATACACAAACTTTTAAAGTTTTCTGAAAACTTAAATTTCAACTATTGATTATTTTTGTTTTACATTATCTGTTGCTACACAGTGACACTTTAATGGATCATGTTTTGAAATAATTTAGTGTAAGTTTAGCTAAAATTAGACTAACTTGGAAATAGACTTTATTAATTGACTTTCATGATAATAGAGTAAGGTAAAAGGTCCCAATGTCTTCTTTTTATTTGACACATCTTTTTTGTACTCATGCAATGGCTTTTCTAGTTTTGTTTCCACAACTCAACTAGGCAAAATTTCTGAACTGTAGGAAAGTTATGAAATTCATTATGGATCTGTTGTTTTCTTGGTATCCAGTGAAGACAAAAGAAACACTAAAATTTGCAGTCCTTGTTATCACTGACTCTTTTTGAAGACTACTTTGCCTCAAAGCCCCTGTTATTTTGGGCCATGGTAAGATAAGAATCTTGGAACCAGAAGGATGATATGAAAGGCAGTGATGTGAAGTGTGCTTTTTTCCCTGTAGAGCTGGCTGCTGTGCGAGCCTGCACAAACTTGTCAGAACTGAAGGCAGCTCGCAAGTCATGGTGCGTGGTGACATGTGCTGTTCGAGTGAGCCCCAGTTTGTCTCTTCTTACTGCGCAATATTGTTGTTGTCAGGTGGAAACTGCATTGGGGCATTTTTCAACTTGCTTGCTAGATTTTCATGTAGCAATATATTTCTAGGTAAACCTTGAAGAAGTGTGCAGACAGATTACCAGTTATTTTTAAAGGGATTTTTTTTCAATCAAAAACGCCTTTCTTTTTTCCCCTCTCCATATCCATTACCTAGAAATGAAAATATGCTGATCAAGTTCTGATGCTATGCATTTGGGTTTGTCACACAAACTTAACAGAGTTGATTGCCTCAGTCTTTAAACTTGTGATGAACGACAGTTTGGTACAATTTCGAGATGTCAAGAGGTAGACCAGATGCTTCACGGAGATGTTTGGGTGTGTTGCTTAAGAAGAATAATTAGATTTGAAGATGTATGGGTTTTCTTCTTTTTTTTTTTTTTTTTTTTTTTTTTTACATTGATAACTTATTTCTTTTGTGCTAGTTTATCTAATTCTAGGTTTCAAAATGGTTCTAATGATCTGTGTTTTGAGCTAGAAAATGTTGGCTTATTTGTTAAAAATATACTGGTGTAAAAAGAGGTGTGCATGTTTTAGAATCAATTTTAGTTACAAAAGCAAACTGTTTTTGCCCTTATTACCTTGTGCTGTTTTTTTAACTGTCTTTTCACTATACAATCAAGCAAATTTGTGGAAAAGGAGGGGTGAGAGATTTTTAATCTCCAACGCTTTTCATAGACCAATTATTTTAATGTGAAGACGGTGAAGAATCTACTGCTTTTGGTAGCTTGTATTTTATCTAATCATACACTTCTAGAGAAAATTTTTGGGCAAGAATTTTTTTTCGCAGCTCTTAATTTGTGAGTGCAATATTTGAATAGAATGTTTAGTTACACTTTCAAGAATTACTTTAATGGTAGCTTTCATTTTTTTTTCTCTTTTTGTATTTAGCCTAAGCCATATTGGATATGTGAGAATGTTTTCACAGCAGTCTTCTAGTTTTCATCAGGATTCCCAGGTTTGAAAATGAATCGTTTGTGGCAGATGTTGCTGTGTTAGTTTTCAGAAGAGTTTTATTATTGTCCATCCCACAAACGTACATCTTAATCCTTTTATACTGTGGTATCATTGCTCAGGGTATTTAATTTTCACTCTTTTTTTTTGCGGGTTAGCTAATTGAAATAAGATTTTCACAATGATTTCATAAATGTTTCTGCAAAGAAAAATGCTGTTCTCCCTAAGAACTTTTGATCAATTAGATTCCAGTTTCAGTAAACTTACTACATCATTTCAGTAAACATTTAAAATGACCCAAGGTAATTAAAAATATATATACATGTAGCATGCATTTCACATCAAGCTAGGTTTAAATATCATTTCATAGTTGTTGCAGCATTTTTAGTTTTACAAAATTGTGGTCAAGTCCTTCTAAAAGTACATAATAATTCTTGCAGATTTTAACTAGCAGAAAATGAAATGTTGCAGAATTGTCATACACATGATATTGGGTATATGTAGAACAATACTAACTTCAAAGAATTACAGAAAAAATCTTGCATAAGCAATAGCTTTATTATTTCTTTTGTAAGATATTGCGATTATATCTCAAAACTGTAAAATTGTTGGTTCAATTTGTTGGTATTTAAGGAAAAGTATGTGCCTGAGTTGTTTGTTTGATGTTTATTATTTCTCAGATTACTTTTGTGCAGTTTTTATCCTTATAAAAATAATAGGTATGTAAGAAATCTTAAAGTATATTCACTCTTACAGGTTAGATAATTTGCATTTTTAATACAATAATGTCCCTTAAACTTTCTTCTTGGTGTTAGCAAGACTTCTAGGATTTTATCACTGACTAATGTTGATTTTTATGATACTGTTTGGAGTGTGAAGACTGTCTTTGTATCAGTGATGTGCAGTGTGAACTTTTTTCAGGATTTTGGAAGAAATGTTAGAGAAGATGTCAGTTTCTTCCACAGATTTCACCAAAACAAAAGATAGAACACTTTGATACTGTAGCCTGATAAAGAGGTAGCACTTGAGATAGGTGGTAAAAGCAACTTTTATAAATAAAGTTTGCATCTAGAAATTAATCTGCAGACTGCTGCAGTTTGGGAACACTCACTATTTTTTTTAATGTTTATTGTGATTGCTTATATTTTTTGAAAAAAGAGAGTTTAGCTTATGTGTTGTCATTCTGTATCTTTTTTTTCTGACCGTGGTTGGTAGGCATATATGAAAACAAAGCAAAAAAATCAAATTTCAACTCTTTATATATTTGTCACAAAACATTTGACTTCTGGTAGAAAAATCTCTCTGTTTTATATTTTCATTATTTCATTGTCTTTTTGCTGTCCTATCTAGTACATAAAGAGGAAGAGACTGATATCCTAAATGTTTATATGTTTCCTGAACTGCATTAGTGGTAGTTCATTTTAAAATCAAGTATTTTAGTTGTTAGGCAATGTAGAATACTAATGTCACAAAACAGAAAACTAGTTTCACAATAGTTGTCAACTGCTAGGTAAAACCTGTTGTTCAATAACATTTTGAAAACTTATTAATCTTTCAGAGTTGTCATTCTTTCTGAATAATGCTAGAGAACAAGATTCTCAGAATTGAGTATAGTCATTAGAGAATTTAACATGTGTAGCCTTGTTATGATGCCCCCATGTGATGATTAACTGTTCCTATCACTGTAGGAACTACTGCTATTACTGTAGACCCAATCAAGGGCTGTATCATGCCATTGATCTTGAGCAGAAATTTTGCACTCGCTGTAAGGAGTTCAGATTTATTTCTTTTAATTCCATAGGGGGAATCTTGTAGGATCCTATCTTGTAGGATAATTTCCTAGAAAAAAATCTATGGCTTTCTCTGGCCCTACATGCCGTAACTGCCATAATGTTATGTAAATGATTGAGTATAAGTGCTTTTTTTTTTCCCCCCAAATATAGTTAAGATCTCTTTTCAGCAGTTAATGCATTTTAACTGACTTTGGCCTCAGTATTTTGTTAATAACTTTATACAAACAAGCATATATCTGTACAATGGGATATATATTGTAAATTGTGTATTACCCATAAGTGTAAATGTGAATATGTGTGTTTCTCTTTTAAACTTGCTATGACAGAGATAAATGCAAAACTAGCATTACTGTACACAAAAATGAAGTTAAGAAATGTAAAGTAGATTCATTTTTATGATTACTGTTAGGGTTCTGAACAGTTTGGAGTAGGTTTAAATTTGCTCTTTATGCTTGCTGTTATAAGGCTCCTACAAAATAACTCATCTAAATCAGTGAGATGCATATTTGTTTTGCCCTTGTTCATACAGAAGTCACTAGAATGTAGCATATCTCAGTGAAATAAGGGTTGAAAGGCAAAGTGCTCTGTGTTTGCAGGCTTGTGGGGGAAGTCAAGGGTTTTCTTTATATACTCTGAGAGACATTATTTTATCTTTACTATGCTAAGGCTTCCAAATAGGCAAATGGAATTTGGAATTCAGTACTGCGTCCAAAAATAAACACAAAAGGATATTTGCATGTTTTTTTTTCTTATTTTGTTTGATTCCAATAAATATGTGACTGAAATACTTGATATTTATTACAGAATATTTATTTCTAAGTCATCACCACATCAGTAACACAGTTTGCTGAAAAGTGGGAGAAAGATGATTTGGGTTTGAAATTATTTTGCTCTCTAAACATGAAGAGGCATGGGTCTTGCATATATTCAAAGGCAACTTATATAGCTGGGGTGCTGCCTGATGCGTTGATTTCTTGCTTGTCTGATCTGTACATGCATCATGTTTCTGGACAACTGAAAGTGATTTAATATTAGTACAAGGAAATATGTAACCGTGTAATGAATATTAAAATGTGTAGTCATGTTCATAGGGTGCATACGTTTATATTAATGGAGCAGAATTTGCCCTCAAGACTTTGATTCTAGGATTTTAAGGAGAATTACATCACTAGGAATATTACCAAGTGTTTCTTTACATTTACCTAAACACAGGCAACTTTCATTTTTTAAATGAAATAACCAGTTGATGTCTACTATAAGAGAGAGGCTTAGAAGTTGGAGGCTTTGTTGAGTTTGGGATCTGTGCGTAATGTGTGTATGCTTCTGCTGCTTGTACAGTTGCAGTGTTCAGGGACTTTGTTTTACCTCAGTGAAACCCCTGTTTATTTGCAGGGCTGCAGGCAGCAGTACATGAAGGATTTACTTTTTTAGCAAAGTATTTTGTAAGAACTAGTTGGTAAAGTAAGAGAGAAGTAACTGGCAGTGAATATCCATTTATGAGATCTCTATTTGAATTTTGAGGAAATGATCAGGAAAGCTGTTGGAGGATTTTTGTTTGTTTGAAAACTGAATGCATGTTTTTTGGAAGTGGTTCTCTACACTTGCTCTAGTTGCTGACTAGAAGATGGATGTACAATCGTACAGTTAATAGTTCTTTCATTTGCATCATTTAAAAATCTTAAACTTCAGATAAACTTCAGTCCTCTCAAATTAATGAATGATAAGAAGGAATGAAAACAGCAAATGGAATTCCAGTAGTATCTAGTAAACATATATACAAAACTTTTTAGCAGTGGACTGGATCATTATGTGTAGTAGTTTGTTTTCTCTTTCATTTAAAACTATTTCTAGTCCAATAGAAAAGAAATTTTTTTTTGTCTGAATGCTACACAGGAGGCAAAATACTAATTTAGTGGAGTTTTTTTCTGTAATCTGTGCCATATCTATTTTGCCATATCTATTTTGATGCTGCTACTATTAAGCTTATTCTTAAGAACTGGCTGGGAGAGAGGTAGATGTCATCTACCTCGATGTCAGCAAGGCTTTTGACACCATTACTCATAGCTGGGCAAACTCCGGTAGTGTGGTTTAGATGAATGGATGCTGAGGTGGATTAAAAGCTGGCTGTATGGCAGAGCCCAGAGGACGGTGATCAGTGGTGCAGGAATCTAGTTGGAGGCGTGTAGCTAGCAGTGTCCCCCAAGTGTCAATCCTCAGTCCAGTTTATTCATCAGTGACCTGGATGAAGGCACTGAGTGCTCCCTCAGCAAATTCGCTGATAATACAAAACTGGGAGGAGTAGCTCATATCCCAGAGGGCTGCGCTGCCATTCAGAGGGACCTGGACAGACTGGACAACTGGGCGGAGAGAAACCTTATTAAATTCAACAAGGTCAAGTGCATGGTTCTGCACTTGGGAAGGAATAACCCCAGACACCAGTACAGGCTGGGGACTGACCTTCTGGAAAGCAGCTCTGCAGAGAAGGATCTGGGCATCATGGTGGATGACAGGTTGACCATGAGGCAGCAGTGTGCCCTCGTGGCCAAGAAGGCCAATGGGGTCCT
>JAWLRI010000157.1:257162-267772 GCA_034781795.1 Crypturellus tataupa
CTTAAATGCAGAATAAGAATCAGTATAAAATATATCGACTCTGTTTTCCACAACAAACAAATGTCTTGGAATTCCCCTACCTGGTTGGTACCCTCATGTCCCTCAGTTATTGACCATCCCGAACTTATTTCTGGGGCTGCTGCCTTATAAAGCTACCCTGTGCTTGTTTTTGGCCAGAAGCATACCCCATCCTTTTTAGAGGTTGTAGTGCATTCTGGGGCTACCTTAATAGGTGAAGGTTTGTAGGGGAGACATGATGTCATAATATCTGAGTTTCCTGGATGTTGTAATTCGGAATTCTTAGTCCTTCCTTCTTTTAATGATAACAAGTGGCTTATCCGTTCTGAATAAGCATACCATTTGCAGATACTTCCATTTTGTGCCACCCTTTCACACCATCAGGAGAGGGAATTGTTTTTGAAGATAGAGCTTTTTGTAGTTTTTTGCCTCTTTCACTGCTTGAACTAAGGAAAGGAGTCCCTTTTCCCATACAGAGTTTCAGAGCGGGAAAAGAAACTTTGTGCCATTTCTTTATAAGAGGTAGATGAGAAAAGCAGGAGTCATGAAGGACCTGAAGATCCTTTTTAAAAGATACTGCTATCGGTAGGTAGAAAAGGTCGCTTTCCTCTAAGTACATTATATCCCAGAATATTCCCTGAATATGAACTTAGTACCGCATCCACAGCTGTCATGTTCTTTTCTTTGGGCAGACATAGTTGTGTCCTAGAAAGGGGGCATTTTTCTTTAGTACCTTTAACTCTACCAATCACTGTAAAATTTCAAGTCTTAATTTCCAAGGATTCTGCAGAACTAATTCAGGATGCTAATCTGTGTTTTGATATCAATCTGCAGTGTTTAGTTTTTTGATCTCCTCAACTCATCCCTTGGAGATGCAAAAGGGTTGTTTGCTTTGTTGGAGGTGGGGGGCAGAATAGGGGGAGTTTTTGTCCTGCCTACTTGAAGGAGGAGGCTTAGTCACTTTATGTTGCAGAATTTCAAACAATTTCTCCATACAACCAGTGAATTACCCCTGCCACCTACAGCACTCCTAAAACTAGTGCTTGTCACCATAAATTATCGTGCAGAGGGTTGTAAATTTGATTTACAGATCCTGGCAGACCCCAAGAGGGTTCTGGTTCATGTTTTGGGTATGGATAACCCTGCAATGTTGTTGTGTAAAACATCTTCCTACCTCTCTGTAATTGTTCTGGTGGAGGTTCCAGGTCTGACCACACCATCTTATCCATGACTCGCTGCTTCATGTAACAGATCCACCCAAGCAGTGATGTGTGCGGGTGGGGTTTGATGTTTCTGATCTGATGTCCTCGGGCCCTAATGACCCTTTCCTTCAAATTTTCCATATATATCTTTGCAGTGTCAGGCAGATCCTTAAAATGAGAGGCCTTAGATGACCTGGGTCTCCTGGAGCCATTAATGAAACATCAAAATATCATTCAGTGCATGAACCAAGCTACTTTTTGCACTTCTTCCGGTAAGCCAGGGAGTCCGCTAAGGTTGATTTCTTTCTCTGAGGTGTGTTCCTCCTGCCCATAAGGAACTGGAGCAGTAGTAGATCAATTATCATTTGGGAACCCCTCACCTAGAAATACTCCTTCTCCCCAGCAGCCCAATGATTCATCTCTGTCTAAAAGTATTTTGTCACCACCAGAAATAGAAACTCTCCACAAATACTTGGGTTTGGTTTCCCTGGGATTTCTTGAAAATTTAGTCTGCAATTCTCCTTAATTCCAAACCTGAAAAAGGATCAGTCCCAATTGTAGTGTGGGCCCCCTGACTTCGGGACTCTTGAGACTTGTTGGTCATGATCAGTGGCTGAAAAATCACTGGTTCTAAGGATTCCTCTATGTCATTTCTATCTTCCTTATCTGATTCTCCCCATACATTCCTGTCCCAGTCCTCAGGGTCAGTGTTAGTAATAAACTTTCTAATTTGTTGCACATTAGGAGTTGGGGTGCCTGCATTACCATTGTTTCAATTCACTGTTCCAATAAATCACTGTTTATCTTTCTTTTCTTTCTCTAATTCATGTGGTAGCATTGAATTTTTGAATCCTTACTCTGATAATCTATTTTCAATTTCTATTTTGTTTACAGTCCTTCTGTGCCTGAATTAGACAACTGCCCAGAATAGCACAAATAATACTCTTTCCCTCTGGCCCAATATTCCCTACTTACTGAAGGGTCACATGACTGTGTCCCTAGGAATTCCTTTATCACCAATTTAAATTGTTGCAGTTTGAAGCAGGGGAGCACATTTGGTAAGAAATGAATCCCCTTGCCGATTCTCAGGGGTGAGAGGGGCTGGGGGCAGCTGGATTCATTTCTTAACCGGGGTGCCAAATACTGTGGTAGCTACAGGCCCAACTTTGGCAGCACCAGGTTCACAACAGTCTATTGACTGTAGGTCCAACTGCCTTCAAAACAAGGAGTCGAGTTCACAAATAGCAGGATTTTTTCAAATGCAGCATTTAAAAGATTTGGGATGTCAGTACAGCTTGAGATTCTTCATACATTTCTTATACTGAATAATTATTTTGCTAATATTGCTTCTCAGTGTGTCCAAAGATGCAAAATACTTGGGCAATATCAGCTGGTGGAAATGTGAAGCTGAGGTTCATACTGTCAACTCTTTCAAAAGTGTAGTAGGTTCTTCAGACTGTTAAGCTTGCTTTGTTTTACTCAGAGCACCTTTCAGCTGTAGGAGTGTAAAACAGATTCAGATTTTCTGAAACTATGTTATGTAAAAGTACATTTGTGTTAATGCTGTTTCCAGCACTTGCCATGCATGTTGGACACATATAGCTTACAGAAGATGAGCATTGTTGTTACAAATTGTTTTCTTCTTGGTGCTAGGTAAAATAGCTGGTATTGGCTTTTCTTAATTTTTGTTCTTGCTATGCTTGAAGTAAAGGTATCTGGCATAGGCTAGATAAAGGGTTATCAATGAGCCTAACAAAGCTGAAGAGAGAAACATAGTAAATTTAAAAAAATGCACAAGGAAATGTAGAGCATACAAGGCAGCAAGGATCAAAGACAACTTGTGTGTGAAATGCAAGCTATAAAACTGTTTAATCATTTTTTTTCTTCCCTATAAAATGGTTATCTGAATTTCAGGGTTGCTCTTACTTTTCACTTTATTCCCTTTCTTAAAGGAGGTAGGAAAAATACACTTTTTAAGATACACAGTTATGACCAAGTCATTGAAGTGATTATTGAGAAACTTTGTTAATGGTAGTGGGTACCTTCATGATTTTTGACTAGATAATGCCTTGCATTATCTGTTCTTTTCTGCCTATAAACAAAGTTTTCTGATGGTCACACTTACTTTTGAATGCTGCTTTGAAGTTTCTGATTAAAGAGGTAGTGGTGATGGCAGACTTCATATATCTCTTGGACCCTCTTGTCCGTAGTTAACTGTGTTTCCATTAACTGCTTCAAGACTGGTGTCTGCCCTTTGACTTACAGGCCTATGGACTCATTCTAGTATAAACTCTCTTGGCAGAAGCATAAACTACAGTAGTTTTCTGCAGTTGCTGCTATGTTTGTGAGCCTGTTTCTCTTACAATGTTCTAGCTTGTCTTGATGAGAGAAGATTGTGCAGAAATTGCAAATCTGAGCCTTGGAGAGGAAAAGATTGTAAAAGATGAATGGAAAAATAAAATGGAGAATTCCCTGATTTGATCCAAATGATCTATATTATTGCCGAGCAGTGGAACTAAGTGCCAGTTAGATGCAGAGAGCAGTCATCCTCAGCGAATTACTGCGTCACTGCAACTCTAACATGAGACCACATTCCTCAAGTAGATATGCGATCAGCTTTATAAACGTAGTATGTCAAGAAACATATAAAATGTCACATACATCAACATCATGTTAGTGGGGATGTAGTGTGAAAGGAGAGCAACAGCTCTGCTTTTCTGAGCTGTTTTTTTGAGAGTGGGTCTTCTCTGAATAGCGATTCTTAAGTGTGCATAGCAAGGCAGCATCTAGAATTTAGCATCTAAAGAAAACTATTATCAAGAATGAAGAATAATAAACCTGACTGACATTTTCAAACTGGCTATAATTCTTCATTCAACCTAAAAGTATTTTTTCCATCTTCTATTTTAAAAACATTTCTTTTTGATTTTGGATGTTTTTACTTTCAGAAAAGCTTTCCAACCCACTTCTGTCATGAACAAAAGAAAAAGGAGAAATCACTACACAGAAAAATCAAATGATGCACATTTGCTTTTCTTGATCAATTTTTAAGTAAACATCATGAGAAGATCATCTTAATTAAAACAAAAAACAAACCAACCATTTGGACAAGATTACTTAGTTGTTGCCACTTGTTTATTTTATATAGTTATGACTTTTTAAAGCAGATTACCTGTGTGTGGTGGTTTTTTATTTTTTCTTTTTTTTTTTTTTTTTTTTTTTTTTGATATTCCAGATATAACTGTAACTCCAGACCTTTTTATCTGGGCTTATTTTTTCACCAATATAAATCTGTAAATATTTTTTATGTCTTTTTTTTTTTTTATATTCCCTAAATCTTCCTCATCTTCATCTTTTGGAAAAGATCAAGCCTGTTAACTTCTATGTGTGAGAATATAACATTAAGGCAAGCTGTTAATGCTGTGAATGGAACTAACCTCTTTTTGATAGACAAGCTTCTGGAAAAAGGGAAACTGAACTGTCTTTACTCTTGTGTGCTGTTGGGGCTAGCACTTGGAATTGGATAGAGATTGTATCTTTAACAACTGCAGGTGATTTTGAAAGATGTGCCACCCTTTCCCAAAATGTGAGCTGCGAAAGGCTAATACAGTAGCGTTGCATACTTTTCACGTTCCTTCTTCCCACCTGCCCCCACCTCCAACCAAACCAAAATTTTACTGAGATTTTTATTAACATACTGAGAACTTTATATGTTCTCATTCACATAGTAACTTTGTTTTGAAACATCAGGTTTCCTTTAGTTTAAAAAAACACCTTAGGTCCTGAAATTACAAGTTATTGAACACAGCAGTAAATTCCTTCACAGCCTATGCACGAAGTTGCATACTTGCTTAAGCGCTTGCAGGCCTTTGCTTTAGAATTATTGTAATTTGCCTTCCCATTTCCCTTGCCTCAGAAAAGAGATTCTTCCAATAATGGCTCTCTCTGTTTTTTTCCTTTCCCAAAATACTATTTAGAAACATGCTGTATTATTGAGTTTGTGTAAAATATGTGCAATAGAGTTACTGACAGTGATTTAAAGCAATCTAAAATTTTTTAAAAAAACTTAATGCAATACTTCGAAATAGCTTTGCTTTTTGCCCTAGGCCTTCCTCCCATTCCCGATTCCAAAAGTGTGTGTGTATCTTCACCACTCTGCCTCCCCTAAAGTAATCTGATGTTAACAAGAGGAAAATAATGCTTTATTGCCAAATTTATATAGAGGATAAACTCTACAATACATTTCATTTGTACTTGCAGCCAACTTCATTTGCTGGCAAATTGTATGTGGATGGTTGATATAAATGTATTTTTTATTATTGAAATATTTAGAAAATACAGTATTGATTTAGTTCATGGCATGGTTCCTTTATTCTTGAAGACTTTTCCCCCAAAACAGATGGCGATTTAGTTTTTATGTAGATTTTATAATGTTGGTTTGGGCTTTATACATAGTTAAAGGAAAAATCCATGCATATTATTTATGTTCTTACAAATTTAACAAATAACTGGACCTAAGAGAAGATGCCATGCCAGGAGAATTTAGATAACTCTATGTTAACCTTTAGCTTGTGGTCTTTGATTGTAGAAGATTTTGGCAGTAATTCATCTATTTAAAACGTAATTGTTGTCATACCAATGTACATACTGTAATTTAAAATGAATTGAATACTTGTGGTTTTCATAACAAGATTGCAGTAGGGGTCAAGGAATGTAATAAGTGGTTAGCAAATTGAGAAATACATAGGATTGGCTTCCTGGTTTAGTTGTTAGAAAAGCATCAATTTTGGGTGTTTCCAGCCTGTAGAGGGACTGATAGTTTCAAGAAATTGGGCATAACAGGTTCACAGTTCCTGATGGGATGCATCCATGGGTGCTCAAGGAGCTAGTTGATGTCATGATGAGGCCACGCTCATTTACCTTTAAGTCACGGCAATCCAGATAATTTCTTGAGGATTCTAGGAAAGCAATGTGACTACTGTTTTAAAGAAGGGGAAGAGGAAGGATATGAAGAATTACTGGCTTTCCCTAATCCCTGAAAAAGTTGATGAAGCAAATTGTTGATTTCACTTCCAGAAGTATTGAAGACAAGAAGGGGACTGGAAGTAGTCAACATGGATTTATGCAGGAAAATTGTGTTTGGCCAATGTGATAATGTGATAGCTTTCCATGATGCTATGTAGCATGGACAAGGGGAGGGAAGCTGTTGATTATCTTATGTTGATTCAGTAAGGTTTTTGACAGCTCTCTCCCGTAAGATACTCATAAACAAACTCATAACTGTAAAAAGATCAACAATGAGTTGGACTTGAAACTGAAAACTTAAAGGGCTTGTGATCAGTAGGATGAAGAACATCCATCTGGAGACCAGTCATTAGTGGTGTGATCATGTTCTTCAGTGACTTAGATGAAGACAGTGTTCCCCCTGAGCAAATGCTGATAATACAAAACTGGGGGAAATGACTTATACCTGGAGGGTTCTCCTGCCTTTCAAATGGACCTTGACAGGCTGGAGAGATGGGCAGAGAGAAATCTCATGAAGTTCAAGAAAGAGAAATGCAAGAGAAGTCTTGCTCATGGAGGAAAATAAGTGCCTGGACAAGCTGTGGACTGACCTGCTGGAAAGATGCTTTGAAGAGAAGGCTCTGGGAGTCCAGAGCCAGCAATCTGGCAAAGGAGACCATGGTACTGTGAGCTACATTAGGCAGGCAAAGCTAACCTTGTGCTTAGCTTTGGTGAGACCACATACAGATTATGATGTCCAATTTGACTTCCCAGTACAAAGGAGATAAGAACATACTGGAGAGAGTCTACAAAGATGATAAAGGGACTGGAGGATCTTCCATAGGAAGAGAGGCTAAGAAATCTGGGGTAGAATAGCCTGGAGGGGAGAAAGCTCAGTGGTGGATTTTTTGCACATATGAATTCTTGATCAGAGGGAGTAAAGAAGACAGATACTTCTTAGTGGTATCCTGGGAATGAAGATTAAGCAATGGATACTAACTGAAGCACAGGAATGTCCATTTGAACATAAGGAAAAACATTATTTATTTATTTATTTATTCCCGTGAGGTTGACTGAGCGCCGGCACGGGTAGCCCGCAGGAGTCACGGAGTCTGTACCTCTTTCGTACACCCAGAGAGTGAGTGTTTTTTAGTCTGGAGAAGAGGAGGTTCAGGGAAGACCTTAGCACTCTCTACCATTACCTGAAAGGAGGTTTTAATGAGGTGGGGGATTGGTTTCTTCTCCCAAATAACTACCCATAGGACAAGAGGAAATGACCTCAAGTTGCAGCAGGGGAGGTTCACGTCAGCCATGAGGAAGAATTTCTACCCGGAAAGAGTGGTGAAGCCTTGGAACAGGCTGCCCAGGGAAGTGGTGGAGTCACCGTCCCTGGCAGTGTTCAAGAAATATGTAGATGGGGCACTTAGGGAGACATATGATTTAGCAGGCAGGGTGTTGAGGGTTTTATGATTGGACTTGGTCTTGAGTTCAAGCATAGTTAATCTATGATCTGTAGGTATGGCCCTGCTGGATACGGCTCTGAAAATTGACCTTGCTTTAAAAAGGGAGTTTGGAAGGGATACTCAGGCTTGCTAGATTTCAAGGGCATAGAAGTCTCTTCCAATCTCTGCTTTTTTCTGATTCTGTACAGCAACAGAGATGTCTGCTGGAGGTCTGTTCCTCTTATGCAAGTACAGGAGTGCAGTAGAAGCAGCCTGGGAAAGTGCTTAATGAATTCCAGATTGCTGTAAGGTCTAAATTCATGCAAGCTCTAAGACAGGTTTTCATTTTCAGGTACATGTGTGAGTTACAACTCATTTCTTAGTAGTTAACCCTACTGCACTCTATTTTGTTTTCCTGCAGCTCTCTTGTATCTCTCTCTGTTTTTATACCCTGTGAGGATAAAAGCCTTTAAAAATAACAGGTTGGTAGTTTTTTTTTCATTGCATGTCTCCAGATGATGGAAAGTTTTAAATTTTTTATTTATTTTAAATCCTGGATTAAGTTGAAGGTATGTGAAGACCTAAATTTGCTTTTCCTGCTTTAGTCAGTTATGTTGGATAAACCACTGAAGGTTTTTATTTTTTGCTTTTCTGTTCTCCCTGGCAGGTAGGTTCAGTCTCAAAACTAATGAGAACACTAATATGAACCTCTGCCAGGTTAATACACGGTGAGGCCTCTGATATTCTGAAGAGCTGGACAAAAAACACATTTCTGTTTGACCCTGTGCCTTTCTTCTTCAGTTTTGGAGTTCGTGGGGTTTATTAAGACTTTAATAGTCTTACAAACACTTTTGAAAGCAGCTGTATGGTAATATAGATGAATGACTTATGGTCCTGCAAATACTACCTGTGGTAGGATTTGATTGTAGTAGCAAAACAGTTCCTTAGCCAGAACTTTCCTGAATCTGCTAACATAGGAGTGATGGTAGAAAGCCAAATATATAACCAGTTGCTGTATTTATTCTTCTCTGATCAAAGCAGCTTAGTGAGAAAATTCTTTGAGTGTTCACTTTAGCCAGGCCAAAGACAACAACATCTAGGCTTTAGAGTTTTGAAGTCCTTGCAAACAAAGAGTTGGTGTCTTTCTGGTACAGGAAGGAAGCCATATTTGCTCTTTGTTTGTTTCAAAAACTGTCTTGATACATAGCATGAACTAATGATATCTGAATAAAAGAGTTAATACTGACATTTCCTATATCCTCTGTGAAGAGGAGCACTAAGAACTTGAATAATTTTCCTAAATCTTTATATTTGAAGACACTATCATTATAGGTTAGGATGAAATTTAAACAGACGAATGCTGATTATCCGTTTTGCAGATGAGACGCAGTAATATAGCCATGCTTCGACAATGCTCAGTCCTGTGGTTTCCTCTGAAAGAACATCTGCATCTGTGCGAACATCAGTAACAGTATGTGAAGAAACAGGATAATGAACAGTGAAAAACATGCTGCATGCGGAAACTGATTTTTGTCACTCTACCAATACTTACTTACTTTATTTATCTTGACAAGTTCCAATCTTACTTATCTTGGTAGTTAAAAAATATAGATTTTTTTTGGTTTTTATATTGCTACATGTTTGCTGTCAGAATGGATGCTCTCAGAGCTTGTTATCACACAAATGGGTATGCTCTTGTAACTGCTTACTTCTGTCACTTGTCCAGTTTCTGATCTTGATTTAGGCTTATATAAGGTTTTTCTTGAATATTTTGGTTTTTTTTATTCAGTCTTTTGTGTCAAGCTTGTAACCAGTAAAATTAAATGCAGTGTTCACAGTAAATACCCTTTCCCTAGTTTTACAGTACTTAGGAATCAACAGACAAAGTAAACCAATTCGCTATTAGTCTATACTAGTGAGTTAGAGAATTGAATACCTTGGGGGCTGAAAATAGCTAAATTTAGCTATTGCAATTTTAGCTAATGGTTTATAATATTAATAGCTCCAGAAATATAAATAGCTTCAGATAGCTCCAGGGACTAGAAAGATTAGAAAAATTTATCTCCTCAAGCTAATCCAGGTATATAGTGGCTAGAGGTTAACAGTGATCTGAAAATACTAATTTTATACCCTAAGATTTTGGTTAACCATGAATAACAGAGTAGTTGTCATTTACTAGCTCAATAATGCTGAAGGATTCAGGAAAATGAGAGGTCTTAAGATCATCACTGGATCATCTGATTCATGCTGCAGTTGGTACAACACATGGGAAACTTCACTGCATGATTCCTTGTTCTTATTTTCCTCTAGGCATCCATTGTTGACTACTCTCAGAGAAAAGATAGCGAATGTTTTGGTCATCTCATTCCATCCACTATCAGATTCTTTTTCGGAGTGTTCCATTATATGAACACATATTACATTAAAAAAAAATCTTTTTCGTAAAATTTTGCATGTTTATTTAGGCATGCTTGGCACATGAACCACACAGTGTTTGTAAATTATGGCTCTAGGTCTGAAGAGTTAACATTTGCCTTTAAAAGTAACAAAAGAGTTTTTTTTTCTGTGGGATAGAAAAATAAGAGTCTAAAAAGGGAACAGAGGATAAATCTGTTGCTAGGAAACAGAAGGATAGTGGAGGATTAAAGGGAAAAAATAAGAGAGGAAAAAAAAAAGAGGAAGATGTTAAATAGAAACACGGAGAAGGAAATATCTCGGCATATTCCAATCTGAAATATTAAGATAGATGTTAAGAAGCACTGCTGTCCTAGGGAACATCTGGGAGCTGGATACTAATGTGATAGTATTTTAATAACATTTAAGATAAATTTCCATTGAATTCATTTCTCTCTCTCTCTCTTTTTTTTTTTTTTACTATCTTCTCCCTTTACTTATAAATCTGTTGATTTCAAACTTTGATTATTACTATTCTTTATTTGTTGCT
>JAWLRI010000157.1:280414-300353 GCA_034781795.1 Crypturellus tataupa
TCATGGTCAACCTGTCGTCCACCATGACGCCCAGGTCCTTCTCAGCAGAGCTGCTCTCCAGCAGGTCGGTCCCCAGCTTGTACTGGTGTCTGGGGTTGTTTCTCCCCAGGTGTAGGACCGTGCACTTGGCCTGGTTGAATTTCATGAGATGTATCAGAGATGCATGAAAGTGATGCGCAGTACTGTCTAAAAAGGAAGTCACAGTAGCAGAAAAATTGTGTGCTGGTATGAAGGTGCAAAACATAAATGGTAAGCTGTTTTATGCATACAGGCAATATGCAGACACAGGGGTTTGAAAATTTTTCTAGCTGTGTCTTTTGCTCAGCATCAATAAATCTGTGTTAACCAGCCTGGATATGCAGTAGATGTAATCTGTGGATGGAGAATGGAAAATGAAAAGCTGCTGGGATTTCATTGGGATTTCAAAAATAACAACAATAAAACAACAAAAAAATGCCCCAAAACATCAGATATGGCAATCTGCTCAGTGGGCTGAAAGACTTGGTAGGCAGTAGTCTGATTCTGAAAACATCAAGAGGAAGAAGATGCATCTACCAAAAAGAGCAAAATAGATAGGAAGTAGAGCAAGCATATATAAGTTAGTTAAATGCTGTTTAATTGAAATGCAGTTTGTTAGTAAGCCTTAAGTAAGCCATAAGCTCACCTTAAGGTGAGCATTGGGCAGAACAGTCTCTTTGAAAGAATAAATCTTTCATTTCTATGCTCAGTCACTTCAAGAAACTTAAATGAGAGGGGAGGGGAGCAGTGAATTGAGCACTACTGCTTTAGGTTAAAAGAGGATTTAAACTTTACTTACCTCACACACCAAGTAATATCTATGAACTGTGGTGGAAATATCTGTTTACATGAGAGGTTGTCTGCTAACTTGTGTAACAGAAACAAACTGAGGCTTTCTCTCCTCTCTCCTTTTGAAGTTGAATTTTTCTTTACTCCTCCCCAGCACCACCCTTTTCTTTTTCCTCAATTTTAATTTCTCTTGCAGCTTCTGTTTTCTTACCTATTTGTGCATGGGTAATTTGAATTCAGAGAAAGGAACTATCATTGTAGAGCATCATCTTTTACCACTCTCTCTGGTCTGCAACATCTGGCAAAAGCAGAGTATTTTTTACTTAATCTCATTTTGGAAATTACTGTTTCTTCATTCCTGTGAATGAATATCGATAAGGTATCTCTGACAGGGGATAACACAGCTGTAACAGGGAAGAGTTTTTGAAGAGGTATAAGGAGGTGTGCTTTATGATTTTCACTAAAATTAAAAATAGGCTGATGATACGCAGCTGACCTTTTTAACCAGCTGTATTTTTATGAAAAAAAATATTTCAAAATTCGTCTCTTGTTCTATCATGTATATTAATGGGTAGGACTTTGTCATTCACAGAACATTTATCACACCTTCAAAATTACTGTATCTTATAAATAGATGGATGTCTTGAATTGAGCAGAGAGACAGTGTGAAAGACTAGCGAGTAGTTAATCTGAAGACCAAATTGTGTGGTCATATGAAATCCTGATGCATGAAAAGAGAAAGTCAGGGGCTGGGTTTCCACACTGTTTTGGCAGTGTGCTTTGTTTTTTTTCTTTTGATTTAGAGGTAACAAAACACATGTGCTGTGGGAGAAGAGCTACATTCTAATCCTCTGTAGTAGATCATTAGAGACATGTTTTCAAGAGCTGTGCCATCCAACCACAATGCTGACATTTCTTCAGTAATTTTCTAAGTCATGGGTTTATAAAAATAATTTTGGAAGGTGATGACCACATTGGATAACGCAGGTCTGCAAGTTAATAAGGCCCATAGGAGACTGAGTAACATTTTGACATGGCAAAAAGCTCTTTTGTTGCCTTAAGAAGACTGAAAATTCTCCAAAAACTTATCAAAGCTAATTTACAAAGGGAGAGAGTGATGGATGTGTTTGTAGTGACGCTGGGACTGGAACATACTTGCTTTGGGATTTGACGGGATTTTTCTGCAGAACGGAAAAATAAAAAACATGTGTAGTAGGATTCAGTTAAATTTGATAGCTAGAAGGAAAGCAGAACTTTAGCTTTCATTTTAAAGTTCTGTGCATTTTTTTTTTGACTGCAGAAATTCTAATCGTCATTTATTTGTCAAAATTGTAAATGTTTAAATGTCCATGAACCTCTCCCTGGATTTCTCCTTTTCAATGGTTAAGTTATTCTTAGTAAGCATCTGTAATTCCTATGAAACTGAGGGAACAGCCAGCCATGCCATGCTGCAATCTCTGGTACCTAAGATTTTCCCTTTGGCTTTGTTTAAGCCAAAATCTTTTATATGGGTGCTAATGCAAGTTTATCATAAAGGCTTTTGCCTCTCGTAACGGAAAACCGAAAGGTAAGGAGTAGAAGTGGGTCTGTAAGTTAGAGCAAGGAAGGGCATTTTTTGCTTTACTCACTTGCTATTGTGTGTGTAGAAAACAATAGAACTAAAAATATGAAGGAAGTAGGCACTGCAGAAGCCATATGTGTAGATGTACTTCTGTACCTGGTGTCCTATTGTCATCTTAAGTGAAAATTGTAGGAGAGAGAGACTGTGTGTGTTCTGTCTTATTGCAGCACAGACAATTGCCAGATGATCTGTGCTACATTTTTGTAGTGTTGTCATTTATTATGATTTATATAACTGCAAAAAACCTGCTAATGTATTGTTAAGACTGAATAATTACATTTACAAATTGTAGCACAATTTACATTTACAAACATATATCTTGTTGTTGTAATTAGGGATGAAGATCAGAATCAGCTGAACCATGTAGATTTTTTCTACCATACAAAAAATTGTAAAATATTAACTAGAATAAAAAAGTTAAAGGAGAGATTTCTACCTAATCACTAATTTCTTTTTGACTAACTTGGAGATACTAAAACTTTGTTCGTAGAGCTTGTTTTTAGACATGTTTTGTTTGAAATGAATAATTAAAAAAGAGGATACATTTTTTGGTAATTGTGGAGTTCTCTTGTGTTTCTGGAAAGATAAGATTTTCTTCTTCATATGAAGGGCTTTTGAATAGAAACTGCAGCTGATAAACTCATGGACCAAATGTGTTATAAAGGAAAAGTGCTTCACTGATCACCAATGCTCTCTGGAACTGTGCATGCTAAAGTTCTAATTTAAAGTGAATAAGTAAAAAAAAAATCCCAACTTGTGAAGGCTATGTCTTAAATAATTTTAAATTTGACGAGTGATTACTGATTGTGTTAGTTCTAGTTATTCTTAGAAGACTTCGATTGAATGATAAACAAATTGGGAAAAAAATTATGTTAGTGGCGACCACAAGTTCCTAACCTCGCTGGAGATTTAGTTTATACCCAAAGCTCTTTGGATTGGAGTTTGGATCTTTCTGTGAGATTTTGTTTTTGTTGTGCTTTGGGCTGCATAGTCTTGATGTTTTGTGCAATTGGGTTGATACCACCCTAACTCTTAGCATCAGTGTTTTTCAAACTGATTTTCCATAGCTGATTAGCAGGAGGATCAGTGTATATGCCTTGTGGATTACTGTTTCCTGAAAATCATTTCTCTCAGAACAGTATAACAGCATGCAATAGGTAAGGGACATCCTACAATCTATAACGATTCACTGAATCAGCTGATCCTTTTAGCAAAAGAAAATCCCCCAACAAACAAACAAACAAAAAAAAAAAAAAGGAAAAAAAACCCAGATTTTGAGCAAGTATGTCTATGACCATTCCCCACATCCCCAACTAGTATCCCAATCACAGATAGTTAACTATATGCAGCAAATATCAGCTGAGCTTTTAGTTCATCTACATGGTTGTTCACCTTACCTTGGGTGGTAGGTGGTAAGGGAGAGGTATGAGGGGAGAGATGATCCTATATTTGGCACCTCTGACTAGGGCGTGAGGAAGAGTAGTATGTCATATGGCAATCCTTTGCCATGAGGTGGAAGAATTAGTGGAAAGCTCTTGATAAATGGTTTTGACCATTTTTTTTTTTATAAATTATTTTCCATCTCTCCCTGTAAAATATATGGAAGAGAGAACATCTACCTACACAGCCATGAAACTGCATATACAGACTTGTGTAGACAGAGAGCATACAAGTGTGATTGTGAAAAGGAAAAGATATTATAAAAAAAACATTCCAACATCAACTTTTAAGTTTAAGATGGGATAGTAAAAATCAAGACATGTAGTAAAAAGCAATTTTTTTGTGAAAGTGAGTGGGAGAAAGAGATCAGGAATGCCTTCCTAAAATGTTTTTTGCAGATCAACAAGCACTAAAGCATAATGTTTATGGAAAACAAACTATCCAATTTCTTAAAATTAAGAAATTGGACTTAAGTAGGCAAAGCTGCAGTGTGGAAAACAATGAAAGATGGGGACAGTGGAAAGTAACTACTTCATCAGCATGTTATTCCAGGCAGAGAGGAAAAATGCATCATATGTTCACCTTCCCAGGCTTTGCTACAGCTTGTTTGATCCCTCTAGCAATGCTGATGTCATGATTAATTAATAGATAATTTCCCAAAGTATGTTATAATCATTTCAGTTATGAATGCAACAGCAATTCAGCTGTTAGATAAGACAATCAATTGTGTGGTACTTCCCTAAGGGGTATGTTTTGGGTTTGTGTCTTAAGTCTTTCTGCTTCTACTGAATATGATTTCTTTCCCGTGCTCCTAGTCAGTCAGTGATAACTGCAGATCTTCTACCATGATGTATATGTTGGATTTACTCTACCTTTATACTTAATGCTTCATCACCTTTAATGCTTTATATTTTTAACAAGGCAATCACGTGCTCTTCAGAAAACTCATTCTCTAAGCATTTTCAATTGCACTTTAAATATTTTGAAAACAATTCACCTATAGTTTTTTTCTTAACCAAAGGTTAATCTTATTAGGAAAAAAAAATGTTACTTATTTTTCAGTTTAGCAAATTATCTCATATGCATCCCCAACATTCTGGGGGATTGTGGCTAATGTTTAATAATAAGATAGACAAAAAGTATGTATGTGCTTATGTCATATGTCCCCCAAGTGATACTTCAGAATTTTAAACTCCTTAAAAGAATTGGGAGACAAAGTCATATAATTGTTGCCTAACAGGCATTTTGTGCACAGATCAGGGTAGGAGCAAATATGTTTGAAGGAAGGAGTTTGTAGGAAGGATCTTAGTTTGTTCCTCTTGATTTGCCTTGGGCCCTTGGGATTGTTAAATGTGGACAAGTTCAGGTGTGTTTGTATTCTATATGAGAATACAAGTCTTCTGTAGAGTCATGTTTTGATAGTAACAGAAGCCCTTGCATCTCTTCTTGACTCTACTACTGATTTAATAGATGACTTTGGTCTAGGTGTTTCATCCCCAAGTTCTTTTTAAATTGGTGGCAATTAATATTGGTTTCCTAGATAAGATTCTTTGAACTTGCTATTGTGCTTGTCTTGATAATTAATTTAAAATAGCTTCTGTTCTATCAGCTGAACAGAAATTTGGGTTACCACACTAATACGGTATTTATGGTATAACATTTATCCCGAATGCTCTTTTAATTGGATAGCCTACTCTTAATTTAAAAAAAAAAAAAAAAAAAACCTTTCCAGAAATCCTCTATAGCTCAGTTGTGAGAACTGAGAAGTGCTGAGCATGTAAGAAACAAAGAAGGATTTTAGAAAATTGTCACTGGACTAATTATTGAGTGTTAATTCATTAAATTAAAAGTCGATAATTCACTTTTTTTTTTTTTTTTAAAGAGCAAGGGGTGAACTATTTTTTCCTGAAAATAAGCATGAGTTTGGGACTGGTTCATGACTAGACCTCCTTGCTGGTACTGACAAGATGCAAAAAAAAAAAATCTTCAGTTCACTTGCAATTTTTGTTTTTCCTCAGTTAAGTTACTTGTAAGGGTGATTGCATGTGATTTTAAAACTTTTCCTGTATGTTTTCTTGAGTACCTTCTTATGTTTATGTGCTGTTATATAAACACATAAGGGGACGTTTACCCTGTTGAAGTTTGGACATAAATTTGGTGGCTGGTGTCTAATGTATATTATAATATTGATGGGGAGAATTAAACTTCTTCCCACAACAGTGTAGGAAATCAATTCACCAGTTTTCCCTTCAGGGCTGCCTGTGCTACATAACTTCAGTTACCCAATATCATAGAGTAGGCGATGGTCCGTAGTGCAATAAAAAATCTATTTGAACAGGTGAGAGGTGTGTATGTATACAGATGCACACACTCAATCTGTGTAATCAGGATCATATAAAGAGAACAGTGGAGGTTGGGAAGGCAATGGTATATCTTTCATAAAAAAAGATAATGTAAAGATCAGAAAATAGACATGGGAAGTCCTGGAGCTGCAGGGACTGCTGCTCATTATTTGTTCATGATTCAAGATAAGAAAATATGTTTTGAGGTACTATTTTCTTCAGACTCAACTATCGTATGCTAAAGGATGCGTTAGGAAAAACGCAAACGTGGAATTCAGTAAAGCACATATTTTGGGCAGAGGAAGGAACAATTTGGTGCAGTTTCCCAGAAGGAGTTTGTGACTCTTTTCTAAATAGCTGCTTTTCACTTTTTATTAGTCAACCTAGCTATCTGATTGTAACAAACCGGAGCTAGAAAGAAGATTGTTCTTATTGAGCGTTATGTTATTGGAGGAGAGGTAGACAGCAGAACTTTTTAAAATACCAGACTTTTATAATCTATGACAATATAGTGAATGAAGTAAGTAATGCTTCTCATGTCATAAGTGGTCTTAATACTCCCTGTGTTTCTGCAGCTATGCATATGAATTAGTAATATAAGACATTAGCCAGTGACCAGAATTATTAGGAGTAGATTTGAGTGTCAAAAATATTTAGAGCACAGGTGTGTTTCTACAGAGGCATTTTTCTAGCCATGGCCTGCTTTAAGATCCAAGAGTTTTAAACATTGTTTTC
The DNA here is from genome assembly GCA_034781795.1 of Crypturellus tataupa. Lineage (NCBI taxonomy): Eukaryota > Metazoa > Chordata > Aves > Tinamiformes > Tinamidae > Crypturellus > Crypturellus tataupa. The sequence continues at coordinate 287,360 of JAWLRI010000157.1, forward strand.
AATTTTGTTAATAATTTATTGAAATGGTTGACTCAAGTGAAGAAAAATGCATCAGTAGAAGAGGAAACTCTGCCAATCTGAGTAAGCTTGTAGCCCCTGGGAATTTCATTCTGATATGCATGATACAACTTGGGGGCTCCTGTGGGAAAACTGTATTTTATAGATATGAAGGAAAAAGTGGAGCGTAATTCACAGAATGATCGGAATACAAATGTTTTATTGAAGATAGCTTTACTGAAAGCAAAGAAAAGAAAATCGGGGTATACAATTCAATGGGAATAGATTTTTTTCTTTTAAGCCAGTTTCAGATACATGGAAATCTTGAGGTTATTACTTTCTTCCTTGTTTTACGAAAATTGGTGTCTTGGGAAAGGCAGGAGGTCAGAAACAAATTAGTGTGCCACCACCAAAGGATGTATGATGCTCAGGGTATGTTGATACTTCTTGCTGACCCAGGAGACAGAATGAGTTACAGTACTTGCTTGTCTATGCCTGCTGCCTGTTCGTGCATGCAGGAAGGTGCTTGGTTATGCTTCCAGCTGATGAACCCAAAGAGAGTAGGTGAGGATGCCTGAAACATGCAACCCCATATCTGCACAAAACAAGGATGGAATAACGGTGCTGCTTGGAGAGCAACTTGTTGCTGATAAAAATAGAGGCCTTCTGCCTTCCTCACCTACTGATTTCTGCTTTAATGTTTAATGAGTGTGTTGTTTGTTTGATTTCTTTTTGGGAGGAGGGGTTTTCTTTTTTCTTTTCTTTTTTTTCTTTTTAAACCTTTTTCTTCCTTTGCTAAAGATGCACCCAGACTGTGGGATGGAAGAAACAGTGTTAAAGAATTTTAATTCTGTGTGACACTTCTGAGGCTAAAACCTCGTATCTTCTTTATGCAAATTCTAAAAATCATGCTGTTTTTTTCTTGTCAGTTTTCTCAGTTCTCAGGCCTTCCCAGGCCAAGCACAGGATGAACAGACACTGCTTTCTCAGTAGTCATTTCCCAAAGCCACCCAAAGGGAGAGGAGTAAGTTTAGAATTCTGTTCCTCTGAATTTCTTCACTTGAGACTAGTGAGAAAAAATGAGGAACAAAAGTGAACAGTTCAGCTGTTGTTTTTGCGCTGGAGAGGTCAGATAACTTCTGCTGGAAATGCAAAGGTAAATGAGACCCTTTTATGGAGGATATGATCTTGCTCCTATGTGTCCCATATACAAACAATAACAAAATAAGAAACATCTATAGAGAGGTGAACCAAGTTTAAAAAAACAAAACCAAAAAGCTTTAAAGGAAGAACTATCACAGTCAAAGAAAGAGGGTCAGCACTGGAAGCTGGAGGGACTTGTGAGTAACTCATGAGAAACTCCTGATGGAAGAATTATAGCCAGAAAGAAACACTAGATAAAATTAAATTGTTAACAGATTCCCAGTCGTAACGTTTAGTCTGATTTCTGTCTTCCAATAGAGAACCGGGTGGATGCTGAAAATAAGATTGGCTCTACTATTTTTCCTTTGAAGACTTCTCATTTAAAAGTGTGGTGGAAGATCTTTGTGCTCCCAGAGGCACAAAGAAAGAACCTCCCCTCTAGGGAGCAGGTAGTGTAGAATTAATGATATATATATATAGCATTCCATTAAAGGAAAAATGAAGTTTTGCTTAGAAATCTGTATGAAGCAACTCCTACTTTAATTAATAAGTGATATTCCTTGCAGAGAGTGGAGTTGGGCTACTGGCTATTCTCTTTACCAAGTAACAGTGGTAAGCTTAAATTTTCTATTTACTACTTCTGCTCTAAGGGAGCGAACCAGGATAAAATGGCTTGGTGGCTGTGAATTGTTACGTGTAGATTGGTGGTCCTTCTAACTCCCAGAAGAATCTTTAGAAGTATTACTCAGGCAATGTCCGCAAAGCAGCATAGAAAGCGGCCTCAAAAGCAGATGCATGGACATGCTTGTGTGCTTCTGGGGGAAAGAGGATGAAGAGGAAAGTAAAGGTATCTTGATATCAGTGAGATATCTTTCAGTCAAAATATTACTCTAAGAGTGTTCTTCCATAGTTCCATGGAAATTATGCTTTTAAATAATGGTGTTGAATCCCCTCCCCAAACTCTCTGCTGCATGCTTTATTCCTCACAGATTTCCTGAAAAGCTTATTTTTGTACTTTGAGAGTAGTCATTAAAGAGGCCGAGGTGAAACTTACCTAATTCAGCAGCTGTGATGTTTATGCAAGCCTAACAGAAAGATATATCTCTCTAACTTAGCAAGTTAAGCAATTTCTGCAAGTAATGAGTTGTCTTGTGAAATCTAATTCTATAAAAACAGTTCAAATGGGCTTGGATATAAACACCTTCAGACTGCCTTTTGAAGGTTCATAAAGTGAAGATGTTAAATACAGAAATAAACTTGGTTTGGGGATATTGTTCAGCAGAATATCAAGGGGACTTATGTTGAATGTTGTTATTTAACATCCTCATTAATCACATAGCTGGTATAAGCAAGTTGCTAATGAAATGTTAATGGTTGTTCTGTAGGGCTATAGAAGAAGAAATAACACTTGGGATTTGGAGGGTTGTGTTCTTTTTTTTTTTTTTTTTTTTTTTTTAGCATAAATAACAGAATAGGATTTCATTTGGCTTAATATGAGCTTAATATGACTGAATCCATAATGGCAAGTTTGCAGAGAGCAGTCTTGAAAACAGATCTAGGAAGGAATGGGGGGAAAAAAAAGCTAGAGAGTCATAGCAGACAACAAATTGCTTGTTCTGTGTTGGGTGTATGTAGAAACAGAAAAAGCTACTGCAGTATAATTAGGAGGAGGCATTGCAAAGAGCAGTGGGAAGAAAAGTCACTGCTGGCATTGCTGCAGAGGCATGTGGACAGTTACATATGGTTCAGTTTTCTGCATTACAGGAGGCACTGTGGAGGAAAGCTGTGGGAGGCACTTGTGGAAAAGGGAGGGATTATAAAACTTAAGATGGTTTGAGACCACTGTTAACATTAAATAGTCTGGTTTTTAATAGTCTAATAAATTATCTGTTTTTTCTTAAGTCTGTAGCACTGAATAACTCCTGAGGACTGGGGCACATATTTAGCAATTGTCCATAGCAGTTCAGGACAGAAAGAATACCTTGCTCTGCTGACCCCAGAGGAGGGGGTTGCAGAGGCAGAGTGAAGTGCTGGGCAGTGGAATTTAGCCAACATACTGACCAGTATGCCAGTACCCCAAGCACTTGCTATCCTGCTTGCCTTTTATTTATTTATTTTATTTATTTATTTATTTATTTGTGAGCAAACAACCAGAAAAGCTGTGCAAGTTCTGAGCAAGCTTCGCTGCTCTGGTTATAGGAGAGCATGACACCATTTTCTAAATGACTCCATTTGGGGAGTTGAAGAGTTGCTTTCTGAAAATTGCTGGTTTTAGAAGTATTTCTTGTGAGATTTGTGTAGGTGATAAATTGCATTGTTAGTTTCATTCCTATGCATTAGATATTACCTGAGCATACATTTTCTGTTCCTGTTAGTCATGTTTTACTTCATAACAATTGTTTGCTGTAAAAGATATTTAAAGTTACTACTTCTTTCCAGAACAAAACATACTTGTTTTTTACTGATGGATTTTAGTTTTCAGCAGTAAATTTGAGACTAGATGACAAGAACCTCTTTGTAGGGTGCTGTATGTCTGCTGTCTAGTGGTAGCACTCCTGTGGTTCTCCTACGAAGAACCTGTATCACCGAATGCTAAAATCAGTATTTTCTTGATGCAGAGCACAGTGCAGTGCTCTGTGTTTGTGTACAAATGTGCTGTTTGTCTTCAATGAGTCATTGGTTTACATGATGGACAATTTCAATGTAGTGTTTATCAGCACCTACTGCTTAGTGGCCTATGATAACTGCTGTGTTCTAAAATAAGGGTAACTACTTCTTATTATCAGCAAATGTTGTTTTTATTCTTTACAAGTTATATGTCAGTCTAAAATTGAGGTATTATGATTTTCCTATCATTTTTATAAAGCTTCTGACAAGTGCCTTCAAAAGTGTATGGGTGTATTTAGAAAGTATGTTAAAGCTAGCTCAAAGGCAATTTAGCGCATATAATTGGGTATGCCATTTGTATTATGAATTAAGTTATGAATGAAGACTTACTTCAGTGTTTCTCAGTAGTATTGCAATTCTTGCGTTAATACTCTTTTTTCAGATTTGTTAAGATTTTTTGTTTAAGAAAAAATCAAATGAAATTTTCATAAATGTTGCCGCAGTTCCCTTATTCAGAGTAATTATGTTACATTGTAGAAGACAATAAAAATGATTATATGAAATAGTCACTCATCTGGATGCATCTAAGATTGTCTTGATTTTTTGTTTTTGTTTAGAAGCGGGTTATGCTGCTAATTAATGGGTGGGTAAAATCAAATGGTCTCCTTCCAGGACATATTATTCTATGCTTCTTTCTACATTAGTTTCCATTTGTTATTACCATGTTTAATGAAGTAAGTTTTATGAAATCATCTGTATTTCTTCATTAAGTTCAGCTGAATCTTGAGCAAATTTATTTCATGACTGTTTTCTGCCTCCTAGACTACCTGCCTTGAATCCAGCTATTAATAAATCTGTGCAATGGCCCAGGACTTAAATGTTGAAAAATAGTGAATAAAGAATCATAAATTTCAAAGGAGTTTATATGTTTAACAGCAACAAAAAAATCATTACTGAACAATTGAAGTGTTCTGAACACTGTCAGAGAAATTACAAGAGAAGAGAAATGCATTGGAATAAGAAAAAAAAAGACAACTGATAAATTGCAGTGGAGTTTCTGACCATATTTATTTTTTTTTTGGCTGCTTTTGGTATTCGTTTGTTTTAAGATTGATGGTATTAATTTAGGTGATGTGTTTTTAATTAAGTTTTTAGCTTGTTTAGAGTGTGATATGAGTGATATGAAAGCACAGAGTCTAGTAAAATTATTATCCAAATTCAGTGTTTTCTTATATTAAGAAGAAGGTACTTGCTTTGCCTGGCCCTGACTTATTTAAACAGTTTCAAAATCACAATTTTACCTAGCATAGTACATGACAAATAAGATCTGGTTTGTTTCAGGGGACCAAAGTCCACTCTCGAGTGTCTGTAAAAGGTTTTGCTCATGATTATTTTAATGTGAAAAAAGTGTTTCGATGCTGCATTAAGTCTGAGGGATACTCAGCTTTTACAGCTTGACAGACTTCTGTTTTGATGTACTTGAAGGTGGAGTAAGAACAAAATTTCCAATCCTTTTCATTACTAACATTACAAAGTAATAGAAGATCATCTCAGAAGTGAAAATAGAGTAGTAAAAATACTTTCAGTACCTTGGTTATGAATACAGAAAAGGAGAGATGAAAACAGTGTGCTGAGAAATGAGGTACAAATTGCTTTCAGAGAGTTCAGATGAAGAAAAACATTAAATGTTAGGTTTTTACATACTTTTTAAGAAAAATGATCTTAAATATATTCATTGTGTCAAGCACTTTATTTTGGTATAGCTATAAACCTTTCAAGCTGTTTAGTTATACCAAATTCTGTATTATTAAACTTCGTGGAGAATTTATTTAGTCTGAAGCTTTACAAATGTATTTTTCTACAGTATAATTTTGTAATTGGATTTTTGTTTCTTCTTTGCTTCACTGAACTATTCTTCGAATTCTGTCTTTGGAATTTTTAAAATTATTTTATAGAAGCAGAGCCTTTTAGGTTTGGAGTATGATGCAGTTGTTAATAGTATCAAACTTACCACAGCTAATGCTTCAAAATATTATCTAAACCCTGAAAAAAAAAAAAGACTGGAGTAGTAAAAGTGAATGTTAGCATTTTGAATGTGCTCTCTGAACTTATATGAAGCACTTTACATTTCCTAGTTTTGCAGAGCTAACACAGTAAAGAGCCAATGCTCTCTGAAAACAAACAAACCAACCCCCACAAATTTATTCCTTTGGAATATATGCTTATACTTTGAATTATATGCTTATTACCTTATGCTTAAAATCCCACAATAGAATTATGAAGATGTCACAGAAGAGAAAAATGGAGGTCACAGGCATATTCTAAAACATAGCTCTGTTTCCAACTTGGATATGTCTTTGAAGGAAAGTATGATTTTATAAGCAGTTTTTGTTTGCTTTTTTTTGTCTGTGTTTTTTTTTTTTTCTTTTTTTCCCCTTAAAACTCATGTAAGTGTTCCAGGAGAATCAGTGTTTTTATTTGCATTTGTAAATGTCTGCATATGTATGTGCATCCATGTACAAGTGCAGAATTTCGAATTATTTGTGAACAATAAGGAAATCTTGAGTTTATTAAGGGCTTCCAGATGCTTGAACTGTCCTGGATGCCTAAAAGTATGTCAGCAGCCAGATAGTAGTCTCTAAAGGTTGGTGTTCTCTTTAAAAAAGTCATTTTTGATATAAAAGTACCATGTCCTTATGTGAGAGTAGTCCTCTCTCTCCCCTTCTCTCATTTTAGGATTAGGATTGCCAGGATTCAACTGATCAATTAATAAACAGGAATTAGGAATTAGCACAATTAAGGTGGACCACACTGCTTGTTCCAAGGGGAAAAAAAAAGAAATAATAATACAAAAGCTGTAATAAAATGAGATAAAATTAAAAAGGGTTTGCTATAGTATTACTACAATCTGAATATACAGAGGCCTCTCAACCTTGCACAGAGTGAAAAATTATATGCTAGAGTTTCTACACTGAAAGTACAGGGGACACTCAACCTTGCGAAGAGTCACATTAGCCCAGCATCCCAGGTTAAGGGGAGTGAAGGGATCTTGGTCCAGCCAGGGAGTTGGTCAGGTGTTACCGCTGGTCGCTGCTCAACTACTCATTGCTAGACTCTGCCCTTTATACCCTTAGGAAAGGCGTATGTGACTGAGCTATGATCATCCGCATAAGTGCATCAGTTCTTTAGTGAGTGAGGATGGAGACATCCTCCCTTCACATGATACATGGCCATTTGCTCTGGGGAAAGCACCCAAAGTGTCACTGTCACTTTTCTGATAGGCTTTTCTGCTATCCCTGATAGGCTGTTCTACGATCCATCTGGCCTTCATTCAGCAGTTTTGTTAACTTTTTACTCACTCATCACAATTTTAACAATTTTTGTCTAAAGAAAATAAAGGTTGGTGTTTCTGTTTTCCCTCATGATGCACTACATATTAACTGCTGTTCTCCTGTCTTCATGCCTCAAATAGTGAATACCAATGTAATATAATTGTCATCATGACTTGCATGCCAGAATATGCTACATATGTGTAATCTGCCTGCAAACACAGCTCTTAAGCTGTGTTTTTGTGCTAGGGCATACATAGTTCTTGTTACAGAACTGGTTTACACAAAGACCTCAGATCTGTGTATTTCAGGGTGTTTTTAGTTGTAGAGCTTTGCATTTGTTCCCTGCATAAATGTTGCTGAAAAAAAAGTCAGAACAGTGAGGTCTAGCATTCATGTAAGCATTCTGTGTAAACAATTGTTTTGGCACTAGCTGCACCCTTCTGTAATCTTAAGCACATGCCATATTGGTGTTTTAAGTAACTAAAAAGCTTAGATAGCATATTTTTTTTTTTTTTTTTTTATTTATGAATAGATGGGAAAAATACAAAACATGCAAGAATTTAATTTCCTTCCCTTTTCTAACTACCACTATTCAGTTGCTAAATTTACTATTAAATAGGGACCAGCTTTAAAGATCTCTTATACAGCTATTCTGAAATGCATGAAGAAGGGTGTCAGGCAAAATGGGTTGTGTTTTCCAGTGTACTTAATAAGAAGAAAAAAAAAATGACTAATACTACAATATTTCTCTATGTAGCTATTTCCTTTTCATCTAAATTGGTGGCGTGGTGTGCTTGCAGGCTTCAAGAACTTCATATATATATATATAAATTAGTATACCTCAAGAGAGAAATAATTAGGACAATACTAACTCTTTGGAATAACCAGCTTAACTCTTTGATGATAGCTAATATTTAATCCCCAACACAGTCTGTGTTTGTTAACTGAAAAGTAACTGGATTGTGGCACTTTAATGGAGGTATGCCCTCAACTCCCACTTGTATCTCTTGTTAAATACTTAATTTCTCTGTCTCTGATGAGAAGGCCTCTGCTGCTTAGCTTTTGCTGGAGATTGCTGATCCAGACCAGCAGCTATTCGAAGTTGTGGAGAAATCCACTTAGAACTGTTACTTTTTCTACTTATGGGAGTATGGGAGTCTTTTTAATTGATATATAAAATGCCAGCTAGATTTATTGTAATTAGTCATAATGATGAAGGGTCTTTGAAATAGCAGGGTTTTTTTTTTGTCTGAAGTATTCATAGCAGTTATATCAGGCAGGGTAACTCACCTGAGTTTCAATTCTTGTCTCATAACACAATGGAAAGATTGTACTAACTTTGAAGATGAGTTTATTACCACTTTCTCTCTCTCTCTCTTTTTCTATTTTTTTTGTGCGCACTCCCTGGTGGAGAAATAACATCTATGAGCACTAATGAAAATATGTTAGTATATGTATATGTGAATGAAACTGTTTTTTTTTTTTTTTTAATAGAAACATAGTGTTATGTTTTCAAAGTTGCAGAATGTGATCTGTAGCAGTAAATGCCTTACAAATTGAAGAACTGATATTAATGAATCATTAATGAAGTGCAGTGATGACAGAGTGATGTGATGGACAAGCTTTAAGCACTGGCCCCTCAGTCAGAGGAAGTTTGATGCAAGTGTGAGTTGCATACAAGAAAATTTTGATAGCTCTGAAAATATTTCTTCTCATTTTGCATGGTAGGAAGTTGAAACAGAGAAATAAGAAGACATTAATTTGATATTCTGTTGGTCTAGGTCTAAATAGTGAAATATAGTATAGGAATAGTATAGGAATAACTATAGTTTTAAAAAGTACCTTTTTTTTCCATCCTGCAATTAAGACTAAATTATACGAAAATACACTTAAAGTTGTTTGTTAGCGTTACTGTAAGTGCAAAAGTATGAGCTGGACCACCTGAGTCTAAAGACACAGAAAAAAATCACTGCTGTATATCAGAAATTAACAATTGTGTGATCAAGATTGAATAGTACATTTGTGCACGAGGTGATAGAATTAAAAGAGCACAAGCAGACTTGAACTAGCTTTTCTTGATATTTTGTGTTTAACTGAGAAAACTTTATTCATATTTTTTTTTGGAGTGATAAGAAATTTGATTATGAGTGAGTGTTTACTACTCCCTCTGCTGGTATTCAGCAATGTTTAAAAGTCAGTGCTGAGGTACAGACAGATAACTCTTAGTTTGGAAAGCCTTGCTGGGTGCGTAGCAGGCTCTTTCCCTTCTCTTCTGTCTTGTTTAAATAGTATATCTCAGTTGATGAAGAGGCTGTCTTTTTTCATGAAATATTGTCAGCATAAGATATTGTGCAAAAAGGAACTCCTTATTTCTGGAGTTCAAGGGGCAATTTAAGTCACACAGCTTCCTAATTTCAACTAGCTTTTGTTTGAGCAGATATAATAATTTCTTAGTATTAATGAGTGAAGTTAGAGCATAACAAAAAACTATTCTTCCTACTTTTTGTACAGAACCCAAAGGATTGGAGCCCACCACCTGGGAAGGTGAGCTAATGAACAGCAAGGTCCAAAAGCTCGTATTAGACCCCAGCTGACTGCCTTAAAGATGTCATCTTAAGGCAGGAGGGATTTAGTGCTATAGTCAGACTTGCTGTGAAAACTAGGCTTCTGTCAATTAAAATGGTGAATACAGGGAAAAGCTGATTGAAGGATAACCAATATGTTATAGGGTATCAATACAAATATTGATCTAAACCAGTTCTCTCTAACAAGTTTCTGCTTCATATGAGTGTCTACTTTATGATGCTCATATGATGCTTTATGACTACAGGGCGCATGTTATATATATGCACATGTGTACACATACGCACATCTATACACTATACGTGCCAACATAATTCCTTGTGGTCTTGATGTTGCTCTATCGACAGTTTCTATCTTTGTTAGCTTTTATCTAAAGGGATTTTTTGCTGTTCTTTACTCAATCTGACCAGTCTGTTAATCATCATTGTTCCTCTGTGCTGGACCCTCTCTAGAAATTCCATGTCCTTCTTGTCCTGGGGAGTCCAAAACTGCAACCAGTACTCTAGCTACAACCAGAACACCACACCTCACCAGAGCTGAGCAGGTGGGCAGGATCCCCTCCGCGACCTGCTGGCCATGCTCCTCCTGATGCAGGCCAGGATCCCATTGGCCTTTTTGGCCACAGGGGTGCCTTGCTGCCTCATGGTTAACCTGTTGTCAACCAGGACTCCCACATCCTTCTCCACGGAGCTGCTTTCCAGCAGGTCAACCCCCAATTAGTACTGGTGCCTGGGGTTATTCCTTCTCAGGTGCAGGCTCCTACCCTTGTCCTTGTTGAACCTCATGAGGTTCCTCCCTGCCCAGCGCTCCAGTCTGTCCAGGTGCCTCTGAATGGTCCCTCCGAGTGCCCTCAGGAGTGTTGACTGCTTCTCCCAGTTTGGTGTCATCTGCAAACTTGCTGAGGGTGCACCACTCTGTGCCCTCGTCCAAGTCATTGATGAACAAGTTGAACAGTGCTGGACCCAGTACTGACCCCTGTGGGACACCATGGACCACAGACCTCCAACTAGGCATGGCCCCATTTATCGGAGCTGCTGAGGGAGCAGGGGATATTTAGTGTAGAGAAGAGGAGGCTCAGGGGAGACCTTGTTGATCTCTATCACTACCTTAAAGTAGGGAGGCGGGGCTTGGTCTCTTCTCCTATGGACACATAGGTCAAGAGGGGAGGTTCGGATTAGACATGAGGAAGAATTTCTACACAGAAGGAGTGGTGAAGCCTTGGAACAGGTTGCCCAGGGAAGTGCTGGAGTAGCAGTGTCCGAGAAACGTGTAGCTGAGGCACTTAGGGAGAGATGTGATTTAGCAGGCGGGGTGTTGAAGGGCTTATGATTGGACTCTGTCATCTTTAAGGTCTTTTTGAACCATAACAATTCTGTGATTCTAAGGTACTCTTCAGCATTGTTGACAACTGTGTAAATCCAGAAGAGAGGTTTGAGGAAGAAAATGAAAAATATTTCTGTTAACAGTGTTTTTGCACCAATTATATATTCAGGAAATAGCTGGCAGGACATTATAAAGTAGTGGAAGGTGATTTGTAATGAAGCCTGAAATTTCCATAGCAGTTAGTATTATTATTCCAATAGAAAAAAATATATATATTTTTCATCTGGATAAATATCTGTTTAACCTCTTTCTGTTTTTCTAAGTGGATTTCAGTCTCCTGTGTCTATACCTATATGTATTATTCAAATAATACTGGGAAGACTTTCTTCTAAAGCAATCTTTTTGAAGGCAGAGGAGGAGCAGCAAGGCTCCTGTACTTCAGTTGATAATGTTATCAGTACTTATTATTGTAACCTGTCACTGAAGTAGGACTACTATATTTACATTTGCAAATTCTGATAAGACCTCTTACAAGGAAGACATGTCATTATAAGATGAAATACTACTTCTAGGAGGTTGTAAAATAAATTCTTACTTAAAAGCTTTGTTTGTCTGAAATCACTTCTCAGGTTTAACCTATTGTCTTACTGGCTTTTCTTCAAATCTTTTCAAAGGTTGGCTTGTAAACTGCAGAACTGCAGGTCCTTTTTTTTTTTTTTTACTCTTGCCAAGAAAAAACAAATTTTGTAGACATAAGAGGAAAGCACTGCAGAGAGAATTTGGAAAGCAGATTATTCACATTTTATTTGATGCTGCTGTGTTCCTCTAAGTGGATACTAACAAAGCTTGCCTATCCATGAGAAGGCTGATGTGCCCCTGGATTTTTCTGATGGGTCTTGACATGCTGGGAGAATGATGTTCAGAAGGATGGGTGTTAAATGCCCATTTGCAGTATAAATGGTAGAAAGAATATTTATGGTATTCAGACTTGGGTTAAAAAAAAAAAAAAAAAAAAAAAAAGAAAGAATACTTCTGGTATTCTGGCCACGGCACAGATTACTGCCTAACACAGTTTTTTATGGAGTATGCCAAATGGTGAAAGCTGCATCTGATATCTGATAAAGTGTAATGAGCTACTCCCAGCAGTTCTGAAAAGATCACCCATTCTAGGGAATGATCAGCCATGTGAGAATAAGCTGTTAATATTTATAGTGCTGGTGTGAATAGTCTTGAAGAAATGTCTGGCTTATTGGAACTGTAACGTTTCTAGCAATCTTGAGCAAAGAAACTGTTAGCATCTCAGGATGTCACTGAGGTGTAGTAGTGCCTACAACACCACTTGTTTTAAGTAGCAGCATTTGGAAGCACCTGAGGCAATGATGCGGGAGACAAAGCACAATTTCTCCAGCTAATGTGTTATGAGTTGTACATTATCTATGTATATTTGAGCTAGTAATCCTGTCACATTAGAAAAGGCTAAGTCTTATCCAGTAGACCTTGATGCTAATTTAACATAACAATAATATAACAGTTAACCTTTGTGAGATTCTTCTTCCTATCCTGGAATATCTTTTTTTCCCTCAATCCAAATAAGTGATTTTAACATTTCTCAACATAGAAATATGTAAATTTTCTATTTCCAAAATAGCTTCAGTGCCTGTTGTATCTATTCAGTTGCTATGGTTTATCTGGTATGGATGCCCTTGGTATTTCCATTTTCACAAGATGCTGAAAAAAATGCACTTTTATCTCTGAATTTCTCATAAATATGTGCCAAGATGAGTCCCAGTATGTATATGTAGTTTTGTAATGTTGCTGCTGTAGTAGCATTATCACACAAGCCAATTGCTCAAGAAATTCCTTAAGTTCCTGTGGAACTTTTGGTGTTTAAGTTTGTGGCCATTTCCTCTGGTTCTGTCAGCAGCCACCACAGAAAAGAGGCCGGCCCCATCCTCCTCACTGCCTCCCTTGAGGTACTTATACACACTGATGAGGTCCCCTCTCAGCCT
>JAWLRI010000157.1:323109-334850 GCA_034781795.1 Crypturellus tataupa
ATGTTGCTTCTTCTAAGCAAGAAGTTTTACGAAGTGTGGAAAAACTTCAGGAATGTGGACCATAGTAATGCTGTGAGAAGAATTGGCAGTGGGTGAATTTATCTCTAGCATGCTATTAGAAAGTGAAATAATAAGACTGTAGTTGTGGAGACCTTTAAAATAATTTATTTTTTCCGCATCTAAATCAATTAGTGTTTTTTAGTTGAATACTAAACATATTTGTACATATTAGAAATCTGAATTCCCACAGGTGATTCCTTTTAGATAACTCCTCTTTTTCTTCTGAGAGCAGAAAGCATATTTGAGACTAATTCCATTCCAGAGGCTTAACACAACCATATACCTCCATAACATTTGAATAAATGACATTTTTTTATTACAAGTGAAAATAATGCATGCTTTTATGACCTCTCGTCCTAAATTATTAGTCTAAGCATAAAAATACTGCAGATGGGAGTGGCCTAGCCAATGTCTTCAGCTTAATAACTTAATCAAAATTAATGAACCACTTAATGAACTTACTATTTAGACACATATGTGTTAATATGTGTCACCTGGAGATGTTTGAAATGACTTTCAGAGGACATTGGCTATCCATTTTAATCAAATGAAGAGTTACATTCTGTAGCAAGATATACAGATAATTCAACACTAGCTTTTTATTTTGAGAAGATATTAGTCTATATTATGCTTTCTGAAACTTTTATTTTTAAAGACCTGTTACTGATGATCTGTCAAAGGGACTGAATATCTTGAAATATGCGTGCTTGTGGTTGCTTGGATTAATAAAAGAAAATGTTTACAGCCTGTTTAATATGCCTGTAATCTTCTCTATTATTCTTTTGACATTTGTTATGCAGTATATCAAAGTATAACATCCCCTTCGGTTGCTTCAAGTAATATTTGATGAATGCACAAATGTAAGCTATGGTATGTAAAAATAGTATCTGTCACAACCCCACAGTCTCTATAGTGTATATGCAACTTGAAAAAAATCCCGCTTGCTATGTCACACAGAAGAAATGTCATTCTCTTTTATTCCTCACAACAGTTCTTAAGTTGGGGAAGAAAGCATTTACGCATATGTTCTGATTTTCCTTTAGGTTTATGCTTTAAAAATGTACCCACAGCTCCCCCTGAATCAGATGTACACATTCACCACTAGAATGATAGAATTTTATAGGTTAATATGTTTTGTATTACATATTTTTCTTTTCCCTTTTTTTTTTTTTTAATTCTGAGTATCTCATACTGTTTCTTCAGCGGTTTGTTTTTGAAGATGAAAAATTGAGAAAAGGTTCTTTATTAAGAGAATAAATGAAACATGGTATGAAATGTCACAGTACATGTCATATAATTCTACTATGGTTTCTCTGAAAGCCTCAGCTTCCATCATATTCTGCAAAAGGAAGGCTGTTTTTTTTTTTTTTAAAGACAGATACAGGTCCCCAGCTTCCAGTAGTTGTGATAATATTTCCTCCCAAGGTTCATGGTTCTCTGTTGGAAAGCGATTAATAGTAGCTTTCTCCTTTTGAGCAATTTAAAATTGATGGTAAGGAAAGTGGAAAAAATAAGAGGACTACATCTTGTTTACAAATGGCACATATCCTATTCCTTCCTTGATCAGGACTTCTGGCTCTGCTGTGATAGAACAAGATCTGAAGATGAAAGCATTGGGAATGAATTCATACAGCATACCTTCTATGTTGGTTTTGTATTTAAAAAGAAAAAAAAAAATCTTTTTTCTTTTTTTTTTTTTTTAAACCAAGTGAATAGCCTTGGCTAATCACATGCAAGGAATGATTAATGCATTTATAATTTTGAGAAATAGGGAAATGCTTTTTATTTAGACATTCAGATATCATCAGAATATTGTTCATTGTTTAAGAGAAAAAATAATTTTTATTTACAGCTTTGTGTTTACAGTCATTTATCTTTCGTTAACATGAAATTTTAGTAGAGTGTATCTTAACTTGATAGTTGACTAAGTAAATTTCAAAATTAAGCTTTTTGGCAGTCCACCATAAGGAAAAGAGCAGGTAGCATAGGCTAGCCATGAAACTGGGATTTGGCTTGCTGACCACAGCTCAACTTTGCTCACGTGTGATAAAGATTTCTGTTTATGTTTTAGAGTCAAGCTGTTTTGGATAAATTGTATTGGACAGACAAAATAGATTTGTAATTTTATGTTTATAAAAATGAAAAGAAAAAACTTTGGTGTTTCTGCCATATTACTTTCCAGATTGATGTTTCCACAGAATATTTCACACTTGTAGACTGAACGTTTTCTTGCAGGTTATTGATGGAATATTTTTACTTTCTACCAACTCCAGATGGTCTCCCCAGAAATATGTTAGGATTGCTTTTTAAGAGTTAATCCATAGTGCATATATTTGACTTAAGGCCAGTTCTTTTTAATCCTTACTTCTCTTCCAAGATATGAGCTTGATTATTTTCTAGTGCTTTGGGTGCTGGATTTGTGCTTCTGTCCATAGTTAATATTGGTACATATACAGATTTCCAAATCTGATGTAAGAATCTATTTGTAATATACACAATAAATACTTGGTGTGTGTGTGTGTTCGTTCAGCTGTGTATGTGTGAAAATTCAGTGTTTCACTGATTCTATTACGGTAAGCTTAATATATGTGAAGAAAAAGTAAGTTCAAAGTAATTGTTTTAATTAATTTTTCCCCTGTTGGTAGGGAGCAGAATGGATTCTGCTCTCTCTGTACCTATGATTGTTTAAAATATCCAGGTTTTACAGCATTCAACATTCATATTATGCAAGTTGTAAATAGACATGATCTGCTAATTTGGTTAATAGGTAGCAAATAATTGGGTATATTTTGGGGTATATTCTTTGCCTTACTTTCTTACCTTGTTGAGAAGGTGATCATGTGCTATTTATTTAAAGGTGGGATGAGGGCGGGGCAGGGAGGGTGGATTTCAGAGCAATTCTAGAGATTGTACTTAGAAAATCAGTCATCCCATGTAGAAGTTGAAGTTTGCATGTCCTGTTTTTCTCCTTTGACTTCCAATGCACTGCTGCTCTTAGATTTATATTGGGGTTAAAACAGTGTTTAATTGTTAGGGAAGAAAAGTTTAATATATTTTTACCTCTTTTGTGCTTTTGTGTAAGTGGCAGTGTGAGATAGCCAGAGAAACCAGATCTGCATATATGCTAAGAGGGTTGAAACTGAAAAGCAGATTCCTATCACTGTAGTATGGTGGGTAAGCATTGGTGGAGATTTCTGTAAAAATAAATAATCTAAGTATTTGTTCATAAACTTTGTATAAATGAGAGGGTATCATATCTTCAGCAGACTGAAGAATCATGGGTATAACTTTGTTCTGCAGCCTGCAAACTTGGACTACTAACCAATATTATTGAAAGACAAAAACAGAAGTGCCTTTTTAATATTTATATGGATAAACATTCTTTTCAGTAGGCAACAACTTTCGGTAAAGCTTTTTTGTGTAAAGATTGTAATGGAAAAAGTTTTTAATTGTAAGCACTTGTTCATCAAGCGCTCTTCACTTTGAGAATTTCAGTGGTACTGTAATTTTAAAACTATATATATTGGGACAAAGTTAACTCAATTCATTCCAGTGTCTGATAAGTACTCTTAATCCTTTTTTGTCCTGAGGAAGAGTAATTTAAAATTATTTTGGTATAGTATGTAGAATTGCCAACAAGTAAGACATGGGCCTGGAAATCCTTGCAATACTAGAATTGCTGTAGCCCATATAGCTTCATTAAAGCTGTTAGTCTTCTTCTGATTAATCATGAGTCTGATCATTTGAAAGTTTGAGGTTAGTATGCTATTGTGGAGTATAGTACTTGGTCAGGGTAGATCATCCTGTCAGGTCAGTTATTTCCTCAGTGTGTAGGCTGATGGTCTTATGGTTTTTCAACAGGAATAATATTTCTCTTTTTTTATGCTGCATGAGGTTAGTATAGGTTCTTTTTCTGTTTATTTTAGCATGAAACTGTTAATGAAATAATTTTCTGTATAAATCTGTACTTACAGTTAGGATTTTATCAGATTTTACATAATATAAAAATAAGAAAAGAATCATACTTGCAGGGTCTTGGATTTTATAGCCAGTCTAAAACCTTAAATGGTACATGGAAAGGAAATCAATGGGTATATGCAATATCTTTCTTTAAGTATTTCTTCCTGAAAACAGGTCTGAAAAGGACCCGTATATAGGTAGATATTTTTGTAATGTGCCTGTAAGGAACAAACAACCAAAATAGAACCTGTTAATAGAATTGTTATTTTGTAGATTGCAAGTAGTGTAAAAATAACTTTATTTAGTCAGGCTACTACATATTTTTGAGCTGCTACTGCAAGCGGTTCCCGTGAAACTGGGTGGTGTTTCAGGGTAATTTTATCCTTTGAAAATTCAATGAATACACACAGAAAATGAGAGGACATTACAGTTAATACTCAGAAAAAAAAGGATCCCTTAAAATCTGTTCCAAATAGTTCAGTTTCCTTATTGTCAATTCTAGTTAAAGATCACTGTTTTACCTACCTCTTCAACCTTTAAGATTTTAACAGACAAATAACCGAGCAAGGAAAGAGACTATTCTGCTCTTCCTTTCTTTCAGAATGTTTGTCTGCACACTCTCAGGAAACTCTTTTCACTTGCTGCAGTTGCATTAAAATATGTGACGAAATATTGAGCGTAAACAGCAGCAAAGAAAATGGTGGGGAGAAGGAAAGTTGTGGGTTTTTTCCTTTTTTTTCTGGTGGTAGAAATTATCACTAAAGAGATGTTGGGTTTTGAGATGTATTGATCAAGCCTTGCATAGCTAGACTGGACCCAAAGTTGTCACTGTGAATGAGGCAAAAATTCTGGCAAAAGATGAAGAGAGAATTGTGGCTGAAAAGTTCAGCTTTGCCTGATGCCACATGTATTGCCCTAATTCTCTCTGGCAGTATGCAGGTTCCTGGGCTGATCTTTTCTTACCTTCTTATTTTCCTTCCCTTCAGCAATTTAATAGTCATCATTAACATTTCCTAAACAAGATCTATTTACATTTTAAAAATCATATATCTTAAAAGTCATGTTTAATTTTTAATACATGAATCAATTTTCTTCTTAGAAACACTGAGCAACAATGGTAACTGCTCATGGTCCACCACCTTGCAGCACATAGGTTGACCAGAATGATGGCTTGTGTGATTTGGTTATTACGGAATGATTTGCAGTTTCTAGTCTTTTTTTTTTTCTTTTTTTTTTCTTTTTTTTTTTTAATTTTAATTTTATTTTAATTGTGGTTCCATATTGTGTCTTAGAGCTTTTTGTGTTTCTTTTTTCCTTTTATTTGACTGATTTTTTTTTTTAAATAAAGCTTTATTTCTCCTTTTGCAGGACCCAACTAAGATAATGAACACAAGTAGCAGTAGCAGCAGTGCTAACAGTTTTTCAAAGCCCCATAAACTAATAAAGGAGCACAAGGAAAAAACTTTTAAAGACTCAAAAGAACATAAAAGTGCCTTCAAAGAACCTTCCAGGGAACACAGTAAATCTTCCAAAGAATGCTCTAAGAAACCCAAAGAAAACAAACCACTAAAAGATGAAAAAATAGTTCCTAAGATGGCCTTCAAGGAACCCAAACCCATGACCAAGGAGCCAAAATCTGAAAACACTCCCATCCTTACCATAACTGGTGGACAGCAGCTGGAAAAAAAGGTCCCTACAAAAAGGCCCTCTGTTGTGGATTCTGATGAACTTTCTACCAAAAAAAGAAAAAAAGGTAGTTCGGAGTCTTTATTTAAAAGTTTTTCTAGTGCTCCACCACTGATTCTTACTTGTTCAGCTGACAAAAAACAAACCAAGGATAAATCTCAATTCAAGATGGGGAAAGTCAAAATAGAAAATGATACACTGGAAAAGAAGACATCTACTCTTCCACCTTTTGATGATATTGTGGATCCCAATGATTCTGACATGGAGGAAAACATATCCTCCAAATCTGAAGTAAGTGGTTATTTGCTTTATTTTTTTTTCTTCCGTATGTACTGAATATTCACTGTCCTGTGGATTGTATTCTGTATTTGTTTTTTCCTTTCCTCTTTTCCTGTCTGCTGGCAAGTTGCTCATGCTCAAGCATGTTAACTGCTGTTTGTTTAAAATTATGCATAATCTATTTAAATAGTATTGACTGCTCAAGTGTACTCCGTTTATAAATCTGTCAAAATTGACTAGTGAGTGTGTGGAGTATGGCTATAAATAATACTGTCCTCTTGATTTTTTTTTTTTTTTAAATTGCCACTGCTTTCTGTGAGAGAAGGAAATTCATTCAAATGGTTATTTTTCAGACCTTAGGATTTGTATTCAGGAATTATGGAATTCAGTAACTTTAGGAAAAGGTCAAAGTAATTCAGCATGTTAAGTACATGCAGACATGTGAAGAAGCCATACCAGAACTGACTGAACTTAATCTTATGCTAAGAAGGACATAAGAAGGACTTAATCTTATGCTAAGAAGGAAGATACAAATTTGGGGAGAAAAAGAGGCCCTAGAATCTCTACTCCGGAGAGGAAAATATATGTAAAACAATAAACATTCTCAAAAAGCAAACAAATGTTTTGCATAAAAGTTTGCTTTTAATATTTTTTTCTGCCATGGCTGCTCATAATTTTCTATGATTAGGATTTTAATTATTCCCTGAGCAGATTTCTTTTTTTTTTAGGTATCTAGATAGACATAGAGGTTTTTACAGATAAGTGAATACAGAAGGAAGGGGGTAGGAAGAAAAGGCTTTTGAAGAGAAGTGATTTTTGTTTGTTTCTTTTTGATGCCTTCTTTTATATTTACCTGTAGGGTGGTAAGCAGGATACAGAGAAGGGAAATGGATTCCCTTGAGAATTCTTCTCAGTTATCTTTGTTGAATTTTCCCATTTTTCCATTGTTTAGATTATTATCTAAAAGATAATAATCATAATACCATAACAAGTTCAGTGTTGACCCCTACTTTAGTGCCTTTTTTCCCCACAGTTTAAGTTGCACCTGCAAGATTCTAATGCAGTCTGCATTATTCATAAGGAAATTATAAATAACTGGACTCATTACTCCATGGAGAAGAATTGTTCCCTTTCAGATGTGGAAATTCTTACATGGTGTCCTTTTTTCCTTGGTATTGCTTTATGTACATATAAGTGTGTATAACATGTATGAAAAATTCATAATATAGGTGTCATCAA
Organism: Crypturellus tataupa; assembly: GCA_034781795.1. Lineage (NCBI taxonomy): Eukaryota > Metazoa > Chordata > Aves > Tinamiformes > Tinamidae > Crypturellus > Crypturellus tataupa. The sequence goes on from JAWLRI010000157.1 coordinate 330,334, forward strand.
ACAGAGCAGTCAATAACTGTTGTGTAACTAAGATTATGTTATTCTACCTAGAATTATTTTAGTCGTACTTTTGTGTTCTACAGAAAGTTCATTTAGTCAGTGGTTGTACCAAGAACACCTAGATATTGTATATATGTATGTCCATGGGCGTGGGAGAGAGGCAAGTTAGAGTGTTTCCTAAGAGTTTCTCTGAGGAGAAACTGCTCATTGCTTCTGGGTTTTTTTTTCAATTAAGGGTGAGTTTGTTTGTTTTTGTTTTGTTTTTTATCAGAAGCAAACTGAGAATTGGGACAATGGCAGTAAATGCATGGTTTCTGATTATTTGTCCAAAAAACAACATAGCGAGAGAAGTTCAGAATAACCTACACAGAGTTGGACTAGATGATCCCTTAAGGATTCTATGATTCTATACAGTTTTTTACTACATATGTTCATCAGATGCTCAGACTTTAGTGTGTGTCTAGCTATTAGCAATCACACTGGAGAACTTCTTTTGGAGCTGGAGGTAGTTAGTCATTGTGCTGGCCCCAAAGATGAAACCCAGGTACAGATTTTTAAGTTAATGGTTACATTCTGAAATATCTTCAATGAGATGAAAGTGTCCAGCGTCATTAAACACAACCATTAGGTAATTCTGACAGGACCTGTCTCGCATCTGTGTTCCACCCAACTCTCTGGATTGTAAGCACTTCTTAGACCATGAGCAGTACTATTACCATTAAATCTTGTCTGAACAGGGTCATCTGAGATAGTTGTCAATGCTGTTGATGGTCCCAAGAACACTTTTATTGGGTTGGTGTCACTGGAAAGCAACTTTACCCCCTTGCTTTCTGCAGGTACAGTCCCTATTCAGTGAATAAAAGTGGAGTGCACATTTTCAACAAATTTCAGACAGGAAAGCAATGGGTGCTCAACCCTTCTGAATACAAGCATTGTGTAAATCTGGAGTTTGCCAGTTCAATGAGATGGACAGCATACAGATATTTTTGCCCTCTGACTGTTGCAATTACTTGAGAGATGGCTTCTCTTCTATGTGTTCTCTTCTATGTGTTAAAGCATATCTGCCAGTGAATAATGCAGCCTCTGAGCTGTCCCTCAAAGCTGAAGTAGGAGCACATATCCAGGTTATTTTACCATTACCTTGCAGGCATTTGAGAAAGCCAGACACTCCACTAATTCTCTGGAGCCAATCTCTATTTGGAGATTCAAATCCCATTATAAAGCTTCAGTGCAAAATAAAGCAAAGTATATCTTGTCTTACCCACTCCTGTTTAAAAACCTTTCTGTGTATGATTTGGAGGATCTTAGCATGTATGGTGATTGCATTGTAGACAATTTAATATATTCTGGAGTTTATTGCATTGCTCTTTGCAATTGCTCTTTGCATTGCTCTTTTTATTGTTGTTGTTCATTTGAGTTGCTGAAATTCCAACGTTTGTCCAAATATTTGTTGGACATATTGTTCCAAATATTTTTTCATGCTCTTTTGTTAATATTACTTTTCAAATATGTGAGTGTGTTAAAGTGTATTGGTCTTCAGCATTAATTATGGGTTTTCTGTTATAATACTTAAAGTACCATTACATTTGTATGAGTTAGCAACAATATTCAGGAGCAGTAGTGATGTGAAATAATTAAAAACCGAATTCAAAGACCAAGGTGTTTATATTATTTTACTGACTTTCTTACGGAGGAAAGCAAAGATGGCATAGAAAGCATGTAAGATGTATGGCTTTAAGGCATAGGAATAATAGTGTAGTGCAGTCCACTTAAACTCTGATGATTATGCTTCTATTTATTTGAACAGTTTTGAAGAGAATACGTTATAATGAAAGTATACAACTGCATGCCATGTGTATTTATGTGTGTTTGCATGGACATATGTGCTGTCAAACTGTGATTGATCAAGATTGAGATGTTTCAAAAGAAGAGGACTTCAGTGAGGCATTTTTCTCTGGGAAAAAATTGCAAGCTGTGTTACAGAAATTTTGCTACGGAACAGTGACTATATGATAATGATTGCAGTAAAATATGGGTTTATTTTGAATTAATTGCTTGCATATCTTTATGTAGTCTTAAACTTCCACTATTAGTACCTTTTTAAAGTAATCCATAAAATGCCACTTTGCATCTGGCATAAGATCTATTAATTCGGCTACTCTTGAGTATGCAAGGATATTTTGAAAACCCTGTGGTCTTGTAAAACCTCCAGGTCCTTATTAGTTGAAAAATCCAGCCTTCTGCCAGGACTGGAAGCCAAAGTAAGATCTCTTGCAGATAGTATTGAGTTTGAAATAACAGTAGTGAAATTGACATCTATATGAATTTTTCAAGCACTTAAGTTTTGTTTATTTATTTATTTTTTCAGGGGGAGAGGAACTAGCTTTGACTTTTTTACTTTTTTTTTCTCTCCTTTCACTACTACAGTGGTGTTGATTTCTTTAATAATTTAGAATTTGAGAATAGAAAAAGATGGATGCTATTTATGTCTTTCACTGCATTGGTCTGAATTTCTGACTTACCATAGGCTTGGAATCTTTACTTCTTGCTTCCTATTTTTATATGCGATTTCTGCGTTTTGTATTACATTTAGTTGAGCATGAAGGCTGCTTGAAACCGCCCCCCCCCCTCATTACTGAGGGATTGTTTGTCCCCTATGTTGATCAGGTAACTCGGCAATCAGAAACAGGAGGATGGAGCTGATCACATAAATACCTTCTGATCCAAGACGCTTTCTGACAGGTCTGTGCTCAGAGAGAAGCAAAAGAGAACCAGAAATGTCAGAGACAGGCAGTAGGCACAAGCGTTATTTGTGGACCCTGGTATATATATTAGTGTTACACTAATCAGCTGCTATCCTCTGCCTGTTTTTCATTAACTATTAATATAAAGGGAAAAAAAAAAGGTTGGCTTTGTTTGCAAAAGCCTGAGTGAATATTGATCTGCTGCATATGTGGTGAGATGAATTGCTGCTGGATAAGGAAGTTGCTAAGTTAACAGGTAACAAGTAGTTCCACTGTGGCAACCAGTTCTGTGTTAAATTAGTATGCATTTTTTACCTCGGGGCTTTTGGAAATCAGTTTACCAAAACCTTAAATATTTAGAGAGAAAACTGTGGAGAGAAACTGGTGAGGGTAGTTAAAATTCAAGATTGCTCTTGTAATCTTGTGAGTGTCAGGAAATCTCACATTCTTGAGGTCAAATCATGAATATCATTTTAATTTCCAGTTTGGGGCAGTCGTCATATTTTTACAAATAAAATGCAGGAATAAAATCATGTATTATTAGGCTGTTGGTCTAGGTTTCACTATTTTGCTCTATTTCTAAGAATGGGTATGTTCCTTTCAGTAGAACTGCGCCTGTGGAATATCTCTACCTTTGCATTTTTGGATTAGGGGTTCTATTTTCTGATTTCAGTCCTGGAAAAGTCTGTTCATCCATTAGCCTGCAGCAAGTAAGCCTTTCAGCTGACCATATTGAATGGTGATGTTTTCATTATCTTCATTCTCCTGCGGCATAACACAAACATTGCTTTGTGGCTGAACCAATCAAGTTATGACAGTACTGTAGGGCTGATAAGGTTGCAGGCAGAGATGCTGAAGGTGCATGTTTTATATTAATCATGATCAAGTGAGATCTCCTCAATGCATATTTAATTGCTTTTAAGCTCTTTTATTTATATACGTTGTTGTGATCCAGAGAAATGTCTCTATATAATTAACAAAAAAGCTAACAAATTTTAGTATTGTTGAAATAGTTTAATCATCTATTTAATAATCTAACCATCAGTTTAAACATACAATAACTAAACCTATTCCAGGCTTTCGTACTCATTTAATCTTCATGTGGGACTATCAAATTTACAATTTTCTTCGGCAAAATGTCTATTTACTTAATTACCTATCAAGGTTTGTGGCCAGACCTTCATAAAATTTAGATTAATTTCTGTAGTACTTCCCATTCAGAAGTTTGCAGTCCAGAGCAATAACCAGTCTGAATTTTCCAGAACACCCAAGAAATGCATAATTTAATTTTTACATATTCAAGACTGAAGTTTAATTTTATTGAGACAGCCAAAGGGCTACCTGAACATAGTACTGTTTAGCTGGAGAATCTCTCGTAGGAATGCTGAATGCATTTTAGTTTATTCCACCTTGCAGAAATCTCCAGTTGTGCTAAGCGTTCGTCCTTGATGCAGCATTTCGGAAGTTGTGGATGTCCTTCCCTGAGATGCAGCATGAGAGATGTGGAGAAGGGTTGCATTCCCTCCTCGAACTAGAGGAGGGTATTCCCTGCGCATCATCATTCTTTCAGCATATTTACACACTCAGGATTTGTGAAATAAGGAACAGGGGTTTAATCTAGCTGTGTCCACTCACCACAGTGGTGTCCACTCTTTCATTGGGAAATCGGGCAGTGCATGTAAAGCAGCAGTTACTGTTCAGAGAAGGCTTCAGCTTGTTAATTCTGAAGATAGTCTTGCCTCATTCCACTGGGGGGGGGGGGGGGGGGGGGGA
>JAWLRI010000157.1:335869-347896 GCA_034781795.1 Crypturellus tataupa
ACGCCCAGGTCCTTCTCTGCAGAGCTGCTCTCCAGCAGGTCGGTCCCCAGCCTGTACTGGTGTCTGGGGTTATTTCTTCCCAGAAGCAGGACCGTGCACTTGGCCTTGTTGAATTTCATGAGGTTTTTGACTGCTCAGTTGTCTAGTCTGTCCAGATCTGTCCAATTAGCACTAGTATGAATCTTTTTGTGTACTCACAAATCTTGGATCATGTCCTCTGAACAATATAATATGAAGATGTTCAAAGGAGACTGATAACATTTAGTCTATCACCAGGAGAACAGTACTTTTTAGCTGAACCTAACTGAAGCTTTTCTAATGCCTTAACACTGTAAAGAAAGATTCTTCACATTTTTGGGCATAATGGATACTAGGGATAGTGGTAACGCAATCAGTGGCTCTCACATTCATTACTTAGATCAGAAAAACATTTCATACTTTTCTTTCTTCATTGTTGATGAGAAATGGTGCTTGAGAATAACCTGGCTGTTTTGTGTGACCTTGTGTGACTGTTGGAAATGAGAGGAAACTACACACCAGTCTAACCAGAATACTTTTAAGGGTTTGAATTATCAACTGCTAAACCATTATGGTTTAAACAATGTCAAGAAAAGTCTAAATGCAGACTGTAATTACTTAGTTTCTTTTGTTGTGTATTTTTTTTTCTCTTGCTCATGCTGATTTAATGCATCTTAGTTAATATACTCTCTTTATTCCATAAAGTAGAAGGACGTGGTTTCAAGACACTGCCAGTTAAGTGCATCGTCTCTAAGAGTAAAAAAGTAAAACAACAAAAACAACAACAAAAACACATTCTGAAAATTCTGGACAAAAACAATTTTGGTTTCAAAGATTCACAAGATCAAAGTGGAGCCAGGGAAAAAAAAGCCATTCTTAGTATTCTCAGTGAGCTAAATTTGCTTTGGCAGAGGACTGTTATGAGTAGCTAAAATTTTGCAAGTGAAATGTTAGCTTTAGCCAAAAAAAGCAGTTTTTAGATGTGATAGTTCAACTTGATTTATTAGCACCATATGCAGCTTTTTTGACCCTTTGGACATGATAAAAGACAGGATTGGTTATTCAGGGTTGTAAAATATTGACAGAATTTTTGACATAGCCAATATTTTTATAGTTTCATAACTTTGGTTGCTTGTGTTGCTTACATTGAATTGCAGTGCACTACATTCTAATACTTTGATGTAATTTAACTTGAGTATAAACAGAACTGCTAGTTAATCAAGCTTTTTAGAGATTTCCTTTTTCAGTGGCTTCTTACTACTCATGCAACACCTAAGTCTTGGGTTATTTGCTAGTTTTTTTTTTTTTAATATGTTTTGATTGCTTTGGCTTTCTAGAGACTAGGGCATTTTTTCATGGTATGGATAACTTTGTTTTTCTCTCACTACAACTTTTCACTGTAACTAGAATGCGTAAACTTTTCAATGAAAACTAAGATTTTCATATAATTATCTAAATCCTCCAAATCAAGTTTAAGAAAATAGTAAATGTGGGAAGACTAGCTGTAAAGCTGAGAGGGCAACAGTGATGATGGCGTGGTAAGATATGCACTGGGTCTTTGTGAACATTTTGCTATGAATTTTTGAGGAAGTGGTACTTTAGTTCTGGGACATGGGTTAAGGACGCAATGATCTACAATAGTAAAGATATTGTATGGGGATTCTGCCGCAGCATTTCAGAAGAAAACGTGTTTTTTGCTCGTTTCAAAGATTTAGGAGTGTGTTTACTTGATAAAAATGATTTTGAAAACTTTGTGCATTCTAGAGCTTTAGCGTAAGGTTATGCAGGGAGGACTTTGTGTGGGAGCTCTTTGTGAAGAGCTTGAACAGGAACACAGAAAATCTGTGAGGTTTTTGCAAAGTCTATGAATACCTGCAGAGAAGACTAGAACTCTGATGCTGTGGAAATTTACCATAGTTCAAAAAAACATAAATATGGAAAACGAAATATGTTTTGTGTGAGGCTGGATAATTCTCCAGCTGTTTCTTTGTTACTACGAATGCATGAGTTTCTAACACCAACATTTAAAGTCTAGGAGAATTTAAAGAACAATGGCCTGATTGCACAAAGTGACAGTAGACTGTTCACCTTCCCAAGCTGTGAACAGGGACTGCGCCAACTTCTGCCCCTGTAAACTCTGATACATGAGATAAGGCATGTAAAAGAAAGAAGTTGTGGTACAACCAAGAAATGTTAGCTTCAAGGTATCAGTCGTTGGAGTCATTCTAAACAGTTACTACCTATCTCCTATGGTTGCTGTTCACCCAGCAACAGACCAGAAAATATGAATGGATTGAACAATAATCTCTTTGTTTTTAATACGTAAGTAAATTTTTCAGATTTTCATCTAATTGTAAAATTGAGGATTAGATTTTTTCCAAAAACAAATTTCTTTGTTCATGGCTGGCTTCCAAGAGCTTTACCTATACAATATGCGAATGTTTTCATCTGAAAAATGTTAAAAACTACTAAGTCAAACTCCCAGAAAATCAACTTCTGAATACTGCCGGTGTCAGCTTAATTTGGCCCTTCTACAATTACCAAATTATATATGTACAGCCATCGTTCTCTCCCTGTGGGACTTTCACACCACTGAACATGTACTGAGTGTTTAGGATATCTTCATCTTCCATCAACAGGCCTCATTCTTTGTTCTCAGTCCATAACTCAGACTTTGAACAGAATACGGCACTATTATCTTCCCCATGCTGTGCTGCTCACACTGTAATAATTCTTTATAAATATTGATGTCTTTTCACACATTTCTGGGGACATGTGGTTCAGATCATAGAATCACAGAAGGCCTAAGGTTGGAAGAGACCTCTAGAGATCATCTAGACCAACCTCCCTGCACACTCAGGGCTACTTAGAGTACTAGAGCACATGGCACAGGGCTACATCCAAGCAGGTCTTGAAGATCTCCACAGAAGGAGACTCCACAACCTCTCTGGGCAGCCTGTTCCAGTGTTCTGTCACCCTCACTGTCACCCTCACAATTTTTCCTTAAGTTCCTGTGGAACTTTTGATGCTTAAGTTTGTGGCAGACTTTAGTAATGATCTTGGGAAGCCTCAGTCTTTACACAACTTTGTCTTTGATAGCGTTATTTACTTGTTCAGAACCTCTGTTCCAAGGGCTCGTTTGTGGTTGGAGTTATCCACTGAGTACTTCCATCACTTCACATTCTGCCTCTTTCAGTATGAGGACCATGTTCACCATACTTACATGGCTGAGTGTTTTTTACTTAAATTTTAGTTTACTCTAGGTCCTATAGAATGGACTGCATGGAAACTGTAGTAGCTTTGCAAGAGAAACTGTTATTTTCTTCCCCTTGGGGCTTTTTGTTTGTTTGTTTGTTTTGGTTTTTGTTTTTAGTCCTTGCCAAGTTTAACTTGAAGTTAGTGTGCAAATTAAACAAACAAACAAAATAATCCTCCTATCCCCAGTGTAGCAGCTATTACAATAGAGGATTTGAAAGTAACATGAAGTAGGAGGAAAGATCACCCTCAATGTGAAACCGGATCAAATTCTTTTTTTTATTTCAAGCTGAACAGTCAGATGCGAGAACAATTTGGGTTTTAAGAACTCTGCAGAGGCTTTTCAATTGATCCCCTGTCTCAATTAAATTAAATTAGTTCATATGGCTTAGAGCTGTGTCCAGATGAGTCTCAAATATCTTTAGTGCTGGAGCTCTCACAGCCTTGCTGGACAACCTCATGCATTATGGTTAAAAAAAAAAAATCAACTAAAAAATTCTGGTATTTTCTCAGTGATTCATCCAAGAACAATCTGTCTTGGTCTTCTTCACGTATACCACCAGGTAATTGTAGACAGCAGTAAGACAGCTTATCCCTAGTCTAAAGGAAGTACCATTTTTTTTTTTTTTTTTTTTTTTTTTTTTTTATGTTTTGGTTCACACAGAAAGCACAGTGTGATTTCTTCAGCTTTTGGTATAGTGTACCAGCAGATGTGTGCTGCTGTCCAGTTACGGCTGTCCAGTATTGCCCTCTGGCCATGATTCCAAAAGGAGTGTGGCTTCTCTCTTCATATAAACCAGTAGGCTTAAAATGAATTCTGTGCCTTTAAAATGTTTTCTGTTGCCAAATATTTCGTAGAAAAAAATGCAGAGGATGAAAATAGTAATACGATGGATTCGCTGAGGGTCTAGGTCAGACTGAAAAGATTGTTCAATATGCTGTCTTTCTATTGCTAAAATAATTTGAAGCTTCTGGGAAGGCCAGTGATCCTGTAGAAAATTTCTAATATCCGTGTTCATTTTGAGCAGCTGGCCAGGGGGCTGTGTCTGTTGCTGACACTCTGTCTTTGGATGTTTTTAGATGAAGTTATATATAAACGACAACTTGTATGTACAAGTTATATACAAATGACATTTGGATAAATGCTTTTAAAGTATTCCTCTATTCTTTTCCTTTCCCTTCTCCTGAAATTTATCTCATATGTTTGGGCCTGGAGATATCTAGCATTTCTAAACTCTAGCTTTTCAACTCATAATCATTCTAATTGCTTAAATTCCTGTAAGATGATTTGTTTATTTCCTACTATTTTATAAAAAAAAAAATCCTGCCTCATCTAGTGCACTTTTTCAGACTTCTGGCTACAATTTTGGGTTTAAAGTCTTTTCTGCATGATAACCCTTACACTAAGGATATGTTTTAGATTTCTTACATATTAGTGCCTGGAGCAATTCTGATGATTGCTTTTGGTGCTTTTAACTGAATATGTCACGTTTTAGCACATTAATAATTAAACTTTTTAGTGACAGAAATGGGTTTCACAGGTCGCATGTAGGATTTGGGGTTTTTTTGTTTGTTTTTAAGGAAATACGTGTCAGATTTCATAGGGCGAATATAACATACATACAGATACTCTAAAACATCAGAACTCCACTTCTTTACAGAATCCTACAAGTGAATAGTGTGTGGCTATTATGCGTGGATTTTTTTCTATTTGTTGTTGTTGTTGTTTTTCATTTGTTTGTTTTTAATGCATGTATCCTGGACCATGTAATCTAGCATAGTTGTTCCTTGCCGGTATTTCTTTCTTGTTATAACTATTCCTGATAGCTGAGCTTCTAACAAGCTGGTAGGCTGGGTCAGTACCTGTTAAGAGTTGTGCAGCCCATCAAAGCAGGAATGTTAATGTTATGCTTTGTTGGTAAAATATGATGTTCATTAAAGACAAAATGTCTCCAGAATTGCATAGTCAGGACTATATTTATTTTGAGCTCCTTTTATGCCAATGAGCAGGGTTAATTGGAGCAGCACTGCCTTGCAGATTTGGGTACAGAGTCAACTTAATTCTAAAATACATATTTTTAAATTCAAGTGCATATAGATGTGTAAATTTTAGAGGATTTGGTGTCCATTAAGCTGTTTCATTTGTAGAGAGCGTGAACTTAGCTACTGATACAGTTAGCTGCCTAATCATTTGTAATTATCTTTCAGATGAAATTTCGTATCATTGATGAGGAAGAGGTTATTAATTCCAATTCCTATTTGATCCCTCTGTTCTTTGCTCTCACCTGTGAGTTTGCAATGCATAAGCTAATTTTTGTGAAAAAGGTTTTATGCTGTGTTGGAGGTTAATTTCTAATGTAGTTGTTTGGCAGGAACTGTGATGGTGTCAAAATGGCAGGGCACAGTCAGCTTAATTCAGGTTTATGGCATAATGGAAATGCAAACAGTGTCTTCCCTTAGCCATGGCAGACATGGATCTGTGACAGAGAAAGTGGGGTTTTCCTGTCATTTGAGCTTATAGGTAGATTGGGATAGTCTACTAAAGCCTGAGGGGTTGATAGGTGAATAGGCAGTAGAAGTTTTAAATACAGGCAGGAGAAGACGACTTGTCTGAGGACAACTACTAGCAGTTTTAAGTGGATAGACTTTTCAACAGTTATAGCACAGGGAAAATAGAAATCTGTAGACTGTTGAGCATAAAAAAGGAAATACGTAGGCTCACTAGTATGAAATGGGGCATTACTATAGAATTTTGTTTGAGAAAACAATATATAAACTTCTTCTTAAAAACTTATTTAAAAAAAAGTTCAGGGGAAGGCAAGAAAAGTCATTGGCACCTACACCCAGATGTTTTCTATATTTTAAATATAAGCAAGGACCCGTAAGTCATAGTTTTTACTTTTTTGGAAGTAGTTGTACGAATCTAAATATGAAATATTACAGAAACAGCCCAGTAACATGTCATGTTATAAAGCAAGTTAGGTTGCTGGAAAATTACTTTTATAAAAGTAGTACAAAAGTAATTTACCTTACTACTTGTAGAAACAAAAGAGAAAGGTTGGAAATGATATAAATGCAAGTGATTTAGACCTGGTCAAAATACTTTTTTTTAGGCAAAACATAATTGAAATAAAAGTCTATTTTCCTGCTGAGCAGTTTTAAAACATAGAATCCTTTAACTAGCCCTAATAAAGAAGCCAGTGTCTCCTGTGCTTCAGTGCAAGGGCAGTAAAATGAAATAGACTGTCTAAGAATGCAATAAATCATACCAGGTCATTGCACTAACAAACAGTTTGGGTCTAAACTCTCATTAAATTATTCGTGGTAAGAGAAAACTAGTAAAATGAGGAAAGGAGACATGAGAGGAGCCTTCTGCTAGGACTGTCTTAAGGGTATCCCTAAGGATTACTGAAGGATATCCCTATCTAATTTCAGACCCATAGAAAAAAAATCTATTTGGTGATTAGTAACCAGCGGGTAAGAGCGGAGTACTCAAGTGAATAAAGCAATAAATACCAAAGTCCTTGGGATAACAGCCTGTAAAACTGTCAAAAGGTGTTGCCTAAATAACAAAAAATACCCTCTGGTAACAAGATGTGTCAACCCTGTAGGCAGTAATCTATACTCATATATATAAGACATAGTTTTAGTTCCTTCTAGAAAAGTAAGCTGCCTTTTTTTTTTTTTTTTTTTTAAATAATGTTTGTTCTTACTTTAGAATCAGCTCTTCCCCATTTCCTCTCTAAATCTAAATGCTCTCACACCAGACTTCTCAGAACAGAAAAAGCTAAGTTTAATTTCCACTAAGTTAATACTTTTTAAAATAATGGTAGTCTATACTGTTTTGAATAAAATTTTCAGATAGGGCAGTTGAAGCCATAATGTAAATGAGTTCAAGGTGGCATTAAGACTCTTTTTCAAAAGGACATAGATCTCTGAGTCTCACTGGAATTTCCTAAAGAGTGACTTTTCAAAATAATCTTCCTTAAGCAGAATTAAATTTTAATGGGTAGGTATAACTTAATACATATTCGTATGTATTAATTCTTGTGATCCTATCTCATAATCATTTAATGCTGGGTGAATAATTCTAGCACTTTTTGGAATTGTGATTTCTAGCAACTAATCCAAAATGTAAGCGGTGAAGTTTTAATAGTGTCAAATATCTCTGCACCTGTGCAGTTTTGAGGGTGGGAGAATGAGAGTGGAAGGAGAAACATTAGAGTTCTAGCAGTCTGAGTATTTTAAATTAACTATTAATAGTCTTTCTGTGATTGATGTTTTTGACGGAATATCACATGTACAATGGATTTTACATAAGTTACAATTCATGTGGAAATTAATAAGTTATAAAGGAAAATGAAGTTAATAAAAATCTGAAGAAGATTCTAGATGACTAGCTGTTATCTAGTTATCTTGCTTTTAAAAAACAAGTGACAGATAAAGCAGATATTTAAGAGTAAACAGAAGCAAGAAGACTGAAATTAGGCTCCAGAATTGCGATGCCTTTATAGTCGATATTGATTCTTGTTCTTCTTTATTAGTACAGTTTATTTTACAACAAAAATCTTACTTTTCCTACGTTTTTTCATAAGTTGCAGTAACAAAAATTGTTTTAGCAGAATTGTTTTTTGGAGTAGTGTCAAGCGATGCTGGAGTATCTGTAGAAAAGCCTGATCCTGTGATACATTACTATAAGAATCTCATTTGGTACTCAGACAGAAGTTTTGCTAGTTGTTTGGCTGGAGGTTTCTTGCACAGTAATGATTCACTTGTAAACAAGTTGTTAAACCTCTGCAGTCAAGCCTACAGTTGTTCTTTGGAAGAGAGATTGGGCTTTCTGTTTTTTAATTTTCCTTTTTTTTTTTTTTTTTTTGGACTGTTGTCTTTGAGAACTAGAACTGATGTTCATTTGAGTAGAGCAGGTGTTAACAGGTGGTGTATTTTATTTTTGCTTGGACATACTCAGAAAAAATAGAATGATATTTACCCGAATAGATATCTTTCTCTTATCGGTAAAAGGCTGTAAATCTGCCATCTTATTATGAAGGGCAACAGTAGATTGATATATGAAGGCAAGGCAACTTTTGGAGAAGTTACCTCTGAGTTGACAGTGGCTAGATATTACTGCTAATATTTCTGTCAAGGATTTAGCAGCAGCTTAATCATAAGGGAAATTGTTTAGCAAGGGAGAGTCAGGAAGTTTCTGTTAGCCTGGACAACATGTTATTGTAAAGCAGTTGTATAAAGTTTAAAGATTAAGCAGATTTTCTTTCTAACAGTTGATTTCAGATCATTACTGCCTGCATCAATTTTCACAATCCCTTTCATGTAGACGGTTTGTGTTTTCTGTAGCCATGTCCAACATTTGTTCCTTATCTCATATACGTGGTTTATGCGTATACATACCATATCTATACTTTGAGCTATCCCATCTAAGAAAGCAGAGAAAGTGTATAGAGATTAATATGCAATATGGCAGCAGGAGACAGGAATTCTCAGGACAAGCTTCAAAATGAATAAGTTCAATGAGAAAAAAATCCACAGAGTTATATAATACTAGGGCTTTCTTAGTAGCTTGATGGCTTTTATAGAGAAATGTGTGCTTCTTGAGTAACAGTGAAAAAAAAGTGTACAGAACTGTTTAGTAAGTAATGTAAACTGATTTTTTCAATTCTGTTTATAATTTTTTTGAAATCTGTTGGTTCAGAATATTTTACATGCATAATAGTCTTTTTAGTTCAGCTGCTCTTATTCTCTTTATCTGTTAAGTTAGGAGAGAAACTGAGGGGGGATTCTGTGACATTTAACTAGTTTCACTCCGGTGTTTCCCTCTTAGATTCTACCTAGTTGGCATTAATTAGGAATGCATTGCAAACACAGTTAAACAAGGCTACAGTATAGCCTGTGGTCTATCTGAAAAATTTATTTATTCTTTATGAAAACTTATTTAGGCCCACATCTTATATAGCCTTTCAAAGAATATACTGATAGCTTTTGTAAGTCAGCATATGCTGACTTAGTACAGTGCTGTATGTGCCATTTAGTTGTGTGTACATTTGTTGTGGACTTGCCAATTTATGCACTATTTGACTTGCCAGCACCATAAATAAAGATCGAGTTTCTTTCTTTTCAGCAGGTTTTTGGGGGAGAGTGCTTTCTGTTTACTTTTGTTTTAACAAAATGCCTAAATAATACCTTTCTCTTAAAATAAAATTTGGGGTGCAAATATTTATTACAATGCTATTTTTTTCTTTTAAGTCTGAACAGCCCAGTCCTGCCAGTTCCAGCTCCAGTTCCAGCTCCAGTTTTACACCATCTCAGAACAGCAGACAACAAGGTACTAAAAGCAAGATAAATAAGAAGAATATATAAAATGAAAGGGCTCTAAAAAGCTAATTGATAGCATTTTATCACCACTCTCCTGTTGCTTTCACAGTGTGAACTAGCTATCTTTTCAATTTTGTACACTTTCATTTGGATGTTTGCATTTGTGACCATAAACGCAAAATAGAAGAGAGGGAAATTTAGCTGAGGAAAGGGCATAAGGGTGTTTCTTCGGAGTCAGCAAATATGTGCCAGTTGTTTAACAGGTGCTAGACTCAAAAGTGAGTTTCAAGAGATCCAAAAGAGTTTCAATATTTGAGGCTGTCCTTTGGCGGGATTAAAGAGCACGTGGCTGCTCTGTGGAGCCCTGCTTGTCTGGCTGTGCTTAGAAGAGGAGTGATCTCCAAATTCATGGTGCTCGCGTCCAGTGCCAGTAAATTCCACATGGGTTGGAAGAAACCTAGCAAGTCAAAGCTGAGGGTCTGTATTATTGGGAAGTTTTAAGAGCATACTGTATGCTCTTTATGTAAGAAATATGATGGGAGAGAAGGATGGTTAGGCTCTTAGTTGACATTAAGTTTACATTTTGGCTTTTTGGCTAATAATTATGCTCAGAACTTAGTAACAAAATACAAGATTCTTTCCAAAGAGTCTGCCAAGGTAGTTTTTTTATAAATTGAGATTCATTCTACATGAGCTATTAAACTATCTAGTTCCTCTTTTGCCTTGTTCCTTAACTTTGTAAGACTGTATGACTGGTACATTTTTAATCCCTTTTTCTTTTGTTCTTTAAATCAGGAAGCATTAAGAAAAAGCAGCTTTGGAGAGATTAAAATTGCATTTTTTTAAAATCCATATATTTTCTCCGAAGATAGTCTTCAATTTAAGATTATGAAAATAAATTAGTACCTCAGGCAGAGGATTTCCTTTTTAAAAGATCTAAGTATGTTGTGTGACTATCACACTGCCTTTCTGGAAGTAACAGATAATTGGCAGTGATTTTCTTCTGCATTCCAACAGCAGTGTTCCAGTTGTTGCACATCTTTGAAACAGGGTAATACAGGCAGAAGTGGACTGTTGTTCATGACTGGCTTCAGGAGTTTGACACATACCTAAGGCTGAACAAAAGTCCTTTTTGTCCATTTTTGTACTCATGAAAACCTCGTTAGTGATATGAGCTGCCTGTTACAAGCCCTTCTTGGGCACACTTCTTGTATTTGTTTATTTACTTCAGGAGAAAAAGAGGCAGTTTGATGTTTTCTTCTAAACAGACTGGATCTGAACCTTCTTGAAAATAGATCGGATATCTTCCTATGCCATGAATGAATATCATGTGAATTTGAAGTGCAAATGTTATATGCTTATATGTTATATGTCCCTTTTCTTGCTGTAATAAAAAGTGATTAATATATTTTTAATATATTTTTAAATCACTATATATATACTGCCAAGGGTATGTATTTGTTTGTAGCTTAGGATGAAGCATAAGACACACTGTGAATATATATATCATAATATCATGCTCTGCTCAAGAACCCATGTTTTATGCCCCAAATAATCTAATTGCAGGGGCTCTTTTTCTTCATGTTTTTTTTCCCCCTCATTTCTTTGCCAGGAACACTTACTTTTGGACAGGACTTTTTTTTTTTTTTTTTTTTTTTGTATCTCCTGAGCTACACTCAAGTAACTTCTCAGACTGTAAAGGAATTGTTATGGTGTTTTTAATCAAATGTTAATAAGGAATATAAGATTAATAGTAACATAGCTATCAGTACTAGAGACAAAGACATAAAAATTAATGCTTTACTGATTGTTAAGAAAGCCTACAGAAGGTTGGCTATCTGCGTACCACATGCCTATTGAGAGGCTCAGACTTGATCCCATTCCTAATGAAAACATGCCTGGAAAGAGGTTGTTTGGTGCCTGTGGCATTTTCAGTGAATCAGAATTACATGTTCCTCTAAGACGAATAAGCCAGTTGTCCATTAAAGATGGGGTTGATTGTCCTAGAAGACAGCGTAGCAGAATTAAGTAAAGTGACCCTCTGGAGTACTTAGGAAAAAAATATAGGAGGCAAGTAAAAAGCGTTAGCTGAAACTTTGGAAAGTACACTGAGAAATATGATTTTTTTCTATTTAAGAAATATAGCAAATAAGGGTCTGATGTTTAAAGCAGCTTACAATCCACTTGCAGTCCTGTTAGAAAGCTATTAGATTTGATATTTTGGTATGTACCATGAGATTGTTTATTCATATGTTACACTAAATTTCACTAGAAAATTACGTTTTGTTTATTTATTTTGCCTTCTACAGTACTGGTATTTTCATTTGCACTTTCCCCATTTGGCTTCATTTCTTTAATTCCACATCCTTTACTTTCCTCTTTCTTTCATTTAATCTTTTTTCTTCTTTTTTTTCTCTTTTTTTT
>JAWLRI010000157.1:355917-369820 GCA_034781795.1 Crypturellus tataupa
AGTGATATTGTGGAGAAGGGGGACATGACTTTAGAATAAGCTGATATTCTGGGAAAGAAGTGGAAAGTACTATTAGAACAATGACCTTCTTGACCTTTCTCCTACCATATCTCCTTGTTGACACACAAAATTAATCAAGTAGATTTAAAGAGAGAGGGATTTGGTTCTGAGCTTCTTTAACTAGTTCATGATACCCTGGTTAGGAATTACTATGTTTATTTTTCCTGGGGTTCCATGTGGAAAGGTGGTACCTGCTTGTCAAAACTTCTGTTTTTCCGGCCTTGTTCCAGACATCCCTTGTCATAGCTGAGCAAATAGATTTATTTTCTACAGCAAAGGAATGTTTAATTTCCAAGGAGTTGCTATACTTTGAACTACTGACATTCCTTAAAAAGTATTTCTGTGCATTGGAAAAACACACCGAGTGAACTACCAAAATTCCTACTAATCATTTCTTTTCTAAATTACTTTCTGATTCTTATACCAGAAGTCAAGTCAGCTGTCCAAAAGTCTTTTGAATTTTTGACAAAGTAGTTTACTTAAGGCTTCTTTATAATGTAGCAGTACCTTAAGAATTTCAGGGTTGTGAAGTACATAATAAGACCCTCAAAAGCATGTGTATGGGCTGAATTAAGCTAAGGAAAGCCAACCTATTAAAAAGGGAAATAAGATTTAAAAATAAATTCCATTCATTTTGTTTTTTTAAAAAATTTTGAAGTGTTTGAAATACACAGATATGATTAACAAATTGTCTTTTGGGGGGACTTATTTTTAGGCATATCTCGATGAACTAGTAGAGCTTCACAGAAGATTAATGACATTGAGAGAGAGACATATACTTCAACAGGTGAGGAGCAATCTTGTGCTATGTCACAGCATGTTTAAGTTGTGAAGTCACATCTATTTTTGTTCCCTTTATCTAAAACCTTAGATTTAATAGCTTTGAAGTTTGTAGAATACTGCTTATTAAGACATTCAGTGCAGAATAGGGAATTTTTATGCATATTTTGAATTATGTTGCCAAATTAGTTGACAGATTAAGAAA
Source organism: Crypturellus tataupa (assembly GCA_034781795.1). Classification (NCBI taxonomy): domain Eukaryota; kingdom Metazoa; phylum Chordata; class Aves; order Tinamiformes; family Tinamidae; genus Crypturellus; species Crypturellus tataupa. Next base: position 356,963 of record JAWLRI010000157.1, read on the forward strand.
AACAATGTCTATCTGAACTAAATTTTTAACCAGTTTATTGTTATGTTCCTCAACATACTGAATCAGTAAGTGTGGGGGAAAAAAAAAGTAGAGAAGAATGAGTACAGCTGTGTTTAAGAATTTTGGTAAAAATTTTGTCTGCTCTTTCCTGAGAATGATAGGCATTTTTTCACAAATAGTTAAATATGTTTGTCATGACAAATAAAAAATATGTAATTCTAAGTAAAACTCATTTGGGGAGAAAATGTGTATATTTACTCAGTCTTCTGAAGTCACAGAAGTAATGAAATATGAAAAAAAGGTTTCACATTTACTGACAAGGTATGATTAAGAATTTGTTGTCTTGGCTGACTGTGTCAGATACTATTGTGAGAATAAAAAACATACTAATAAATCAGATGTAATTGTAGCACAGATGGCTTTTTTTAAAATTACATTTAGAGCAATTGTATCCCAATTTTAGGCATTTTGTTGAAAGAGATTTTTTTATCGTTTTTAAGTAACTTCAATCACTTATCAAATTTCTCAGCATTTGGATAAGTGAGTAAAAAAAATATTTTGGGAGCCTCTGCATTAATCTGTGAGTTTTTATTTATTCAGGCATAGTACTGTGAGTAAAGATCAGAAAATAGTTGAGAGATGGGTGGAAAGAACAATTTCAGTTAAATATATTCTTTAATTAAAGAGGGACACTGATGACTGTCAAATGTCATCTGCTGTGATACACTCAAGAATATTGATGATCCTTTATACTCTTAGTATACTCTTAATCCTTAATATACGCTTGTTCCCCAGGTTCATTTTGTCCTTTGTTCAAATTAGAGCTTTTCTTTACCACAGCACTCTGTCTGAGTGGCAGAAAGGCAAATTTTCATCTTCACTGAGAAATTGCAGAAAACTAAAAGATATTCATTACCTTCCCCACTTACATTATTCACAAATTCTTAAGAGTTCATATGAAAAGTGAAATTGAAGAAGCCACTGTATTGTAAAGTCAGGCCTTAGTTTGGCCTCTCCAGGTATCAAAGACATCTTTTTGGAAGAATTCCACTTGACCCAGCGGAGCCTGGGGACTTCAAGTGAAATTCAAGTGAAATAGTCGCACTTGCTACTATTTTGTGTGGAGGAAGTACATACTTTTGGCGAAGCAAAGGTGGACTTGTCTACCAAAACTTCTTTGGTCGTCTGATATTAGAATACAGTTAAAATCTACCTAATAAGAACTTACAAATACTAGGAATAGCAGTGTCAAGAGACATGGCTGAACGTCATGGCTAGAAGGTTGTAACTTATACTGAATAAATGAAAAAATAATAGTATGTTCATGTGGAGTTATGAAGATAGATGTTTTATCATGAATATGTATCAGAGAATAATATGCTTCTCATAGCATAGCGTTCATGCAGTAGGTTATATTATAAAAGCTATGTCTATTACCTGACAATGTTATAATACTTCCTAGGAGACTTTTGTCCTTGCAATTATTTGCCCCAGTTGGGAGTTTCCATAGTTGTCTAGTTGTTTAGTTCAATAAAAACTGAATTTCCAACTGCCGAGTACATGCCACACCCGTAGGTGTAAACCTTTACTTATGTAGCTTGTAGCTATAAGGTACATATTGGCTATACATACATACATATATAATAAGCTACATATTCGCATAGCTGTATAATATTGACTATGAAGGTCCACTGGAATACCAGGAAATTAATTGAAATTCAATGAAATAAATGTGTTAACACTTTTACAGATTCTTTTTTTTTTTTCTGAAATAGAGTATATTACTATGACCATTAAAGAAATGATATCCTGTCATAGTATGACAAAGATATACTAGGGTTGTGTAGTGTAGCTGTCTTCTCTACTTCAAGCTTGTTCTAAGCTATTTATTTATCACACAGTGCATATTTGGAGACCAAGGTTTGAGACTAAATTCCTTGCTTTACAACACAGGCTGCATTGACTCCTTAGTTTCTTTCTTAAGATAAGACTCAGAAAAATGCCTAAAAGGGAGAATGAAAATAACAGAGTTGCCTTCTACTAGCTATCATTTTTTTTTTCCTTTTGAATTTCTCTCACATGTTAATTGCAGGACAGTAGGAGGTAGGAAGGTGTAACATGAATCATCAGGTGGAGAAATAAAGCAAACAATGTTGGATTAACAATTTCTGTATGGAAAAAAACTAAATTAAAGAGAAATGCTTTAAAAAAGTGTAGATAAAGGCAGAACCAATGTTCTGTATTTTCAGAATCTTGTACAGCTTCAAAATAAGTTAAATCTAGGTATTTCCTTTCTTTTCTTTTCCCCAGTCTGTGGAAAGCAGATTATGGAAGGTGATTAGAAAGAGGGATTTTTAATGTAAAAGGTATTTCCCTCTTTTATTTCCATTTTGTTTTTTCCACCGTAGTTTGTCATCCATTCGCTGACAATTTACATGAAGTTATTTATCGTATACATAGTTCTTTCCTTTGTGATCTATGCAGAAAAAAGAAAGAAAATATGAAATGGGGATTGATTAATTATATGAGATTTTCTCCAAATTCAGTGCTGTTTTTCAAATTAGTGTATTTTTGCCACATTTGGCATTTTTCAACTATGGAAAAAGAACTACAGTTTGAGTAGTAAAATTCAAAAAAGTGAATTCTATCTACCAGTGCAGTGTTACGGTGGAGATAGCCTTAGAACTAAATAGGTTTCAAACTGAAGGATTTTCAGAGGATGGAAAACAAACTCTGCTTTATTTTTCAAAGTCTGTGTTCAAATATTTAGCATGACACTAGATCCTTTGTTCCGATCAGATTGAAAAATCCTGAAGCTATCAGGAGCTCTGCTGGATAAAGAATTGATGATGTACTGGCAATGTACAGGATCTTGCTAACTTTGCAAGAGAATCTTTTTGTGGAACAGACTATATGTTTCAGAAAGTATTGTATTTCCCAATGAGATGAAGTGTTAATACCTGAAAACAGAAAATAGGTGTATATTTGCTGTTCATCACCTTCTTTTGCAAAGCTGTCTCAGTACAGATTTACAGCACCACAGTATAAGGACTTGAAGATCAAGAGTTAATTTACAAACTAAAGGGTATATCTCAAGTTTCCACTTCAAGATTAAGATTGCATATGCTAAATACTGTGTAAACATGTAGCAAGGCACATTTTTTTGTTCTTAAGAAATAACTATATTATTTACATCCATTTCTATTCTTTACCTAAGGAAAATCAAAATACACTCCCTTGCACATTGTTCCATGTGATTGGATCTACGCAGCCATTTGTAGAAAGGGGAGGTATATTTGACACTTGAATATTGAATATAAATTGAAAATCACTGCCTTATTTGGTGGTGGACTGCTTTCACCTTTGAATTGGTCTTTTATGCTTGCAGCAATGTACCAAGAACTTTCAAATGAACTTTTAAGTCTGCTGACAATGTTTGGAGAAACAGACCTTTTATTTATATGCTAAACTAGAGACAGTCAGTCTCTGAGAAAAAAAAATAATCCATACAGTTTGTCTTAAGTTCTGACATAGAATCCAGTGCCTTCAGGTTCGTCACTATGGTTGGACACAGTGCAAACATGATATTGAGTCTATTTTGAATGCCACAGAAGAAATCATTGGAAAGAGTGAACCAAAAAACAGCATGCTATCAGTGCATATATATATGTGTCTATAGTCATGACACATTGGCACTGTTTTAGTCTTCTCTGACAAATAATCCTTTGGTTTACACCCTACAAAATTTGAAAATTTTGGACAAAGTCATCAGTTCTTCTGATTCATTGCTAAAATAACATATATCTGTATATCCTATATTCTTCTCAGGAATTTGAGAAGTCTTTTGATTTTTATTTGAAGGAAATGTGGTTGCAGATAGTACAGTCAGCAAAAAAGATTTCTCCCATGCCACTGATTCCACTTCATGGTTGTTTCTTTTAAAATTCTTATTTGACTTAAGTTTATGATTCAAGACATTAGTGCTACTACTGACAACTAATGTAACAGAAGTTTTCAAAATTGGCTTATGCTACTTATTTTCTCTAGTAGCCGGTTTGGCAGATACATGCACAGTAAATATTCCAGAAAGAGATCTTCCTGCTTTTTATTTATAAGAATGACTTAGTAAATGTGCAGGGTTTCTTTAGCGGTTGAAGAATATTTTCTTCATGTTGATGTTTGCTGTAACAACAGCTGGGATTGTGGTTGATGATTAAAAAACAAAGCACTGTAGCCTGGTCTATAGTTCTGTGTCAGAAAAGAAGAGTGTGAAAATATTGTGACATTTGGATGTGTTTTCCGTATAATACATAGAAGGCGGTTAATAGATGCCGTGATCTTGTAAAACAACTAGAACTTTCAACTATCACTTTTTTTCCCCACCCTTCAGATAGTAAATCTTATAGAAGAGACTGGACACTTTCACATCACAAACACCACCTTTGACTTTGACCTTTGCTCACTGGATAAAACCACAGTCCGTAAACTCCAGAGTTATCTAGAGACATCTGGGGCCTCCTGAGGATTCAGCACCTGTCTGCATCAAAACTGTTTTTTAGGTGAAATATGCAGAATGATATAACTGAAATGAGGAGAGAAAACAAGCCAACGCTCTTCAGCTCCCTTTTAACTTAAAGCCAGCCATCATCTCTTGATAAAGGAGAGGAAGAGTGACAAGATCAAGACAACCACTCTTCTCAACAAGAAAATGCTCTGGAAGAGTTAGCCTGGATAGCCTTGAAAAACAAACACATGCAAGAAGACAAACAGAAAATCTTGTTGTTAATGAATGTGTATGGTATCATGTATCTCTCTCTGTGGTGTTCCAGCCCACAAGATGAATGCATGTTCGACACACTGCCTTATTACATAACTGATCTATTTATTATTACATACTTGTATCCTGAAGTCATTGAGTCATTGAATGACACTACCAGATGTTACAAGTACTGGGGTTGCATATATGTTCCTTAAATGCAGTACCATCACCACCAGAAGCCTAGTAACTTTAGTCATGTTAAAATGTCATTTCTTGCAAGCTTTCTGTACTTATTTATACACTATAATCTTGTTTCCACTTCTGTAGTTCCAGGAAACAAGATATAAAGTGAGGGACCAAACAGTGGCCCTGTGTTTTGTTAACTGTCTGCAACAGGAGGTTGGACCACAGCAGGTTGGACCATAGCTCCTTGCTTGTACCTGTTTATTGATCTTGGATCATGGTAGAAAATGCACCAAATATGACTTGCTGTCTAGCCTCAGTCAGTAAACCAGTAGGACTTTTAACAACAACAACCACAAAAGTCTGTCCTGAATCCAGCACCGTTTGTTAACATTCTCGTATCTGTTTTAATGTTATAATATTAAGTATATATAAAAGTGAAGGTGTTTTGCAGGATCATCATAAAGGAGGGATACCGGTCCTGTTTACTAAGGAAATGCTGTAGAAAATTCTTGATTTGAAGATATTTATTACTATGAGTTTCAACACTCTACTGTTGCCAGTGTTTTGAGTTTTTCCATAAAACTATTGGCATGGCTTTGTTTGTTCATACAGTGTATTCTATAGTTAGTTTGGTTGTCGCGTTTTTTTTATAGCTGATAAATTAACTCTTTCTTTGAAAAAAAAAATAGTTGATACACAGTTACATTTTGAAATACATGCATACGTGTGTGTATATACATATGTATGAATGTATGCCGATGTATTTGTGTCTGTTTTACTCTTTTCAGATTTTGATATCTGTTCAGTAATTTGCTTGCAATTCCAGAAGAATTTCTTGTCTTTAGAAATGAATATTGTTTCATATTATCTGTTATTCCTTTAAAATCCATATCCTTTTGATGCATTTGCAAATAAAAGGATATGTAATCACACATCAAAGTTCTGTGCTATCGTATTGGTGATGATTTCTTGCTGAAATCATCACTTCTCTATTAGGAGTACAAATGTCCCAGTGAAAAGAGAAGGGTACCAAGAAATACTTCTGGATCCAAAGGTTTATTCAGGTTTAGTAGCCTTAAAATATGTGTTGTTTCTAGACTGGCCAGTATGTCACATATATTCTTATATGCCACATGTAGTCTGTATGTGTAGAGCTAAACAGCTGTTATCTGTAAGATTTATTATTTCATGCACATAGTTTGTGCAGCACTGTAAAACAAAATTGCTATTGAGGTTATTTCTTATTCAGATGGTAAATCTTAACACTGTTTCTTTAAGTCCAAAGAAAATTTTACACTTTACTCTTTTTGAGAAAGGGGATAAAGGTTGGGTGTAGGGGGCTTTTTTCTTATTTAAAATATTGTTTGACGACACTCCATAGGAAGTCTGTCTTGGGCTTCCAAAGAACAAGTGTACTTTTTTCAGTAATGTTATGACTCTTATTGATGATTGGCATGAAGCATACTTGAAGCATTATGTTTTTCTTCTAAGTCCATGTCTCAATGTGCAATTGTTGGGGGTGGGAGGTATGTCTTTTAAAGTTACTTTTGACATAAGATAGATGATGATGGGGAGGGAGGGCTTGCTGAGCAGGATTCACGTCAATTTTTATCAAAATTTTATATGAACATGTTTGGAATTCTAAAAGCAATCTTAAAAACTTTTGATCTACTAGTGTGCATTCAGCTTGCTATCTTATAGTTGTACTAGATACATGTGGAATTTTGTCATTTTGACTTTTCTAAATAGATTTTGTGGTGAAGCTTCCGATTTTCAGGAGAGGAAGTATCTCTTGATAAGGCTAGTCTGAATATTGAATATTCCACTGTTTTTTAGAAATGGTGAAATAAGTCACTTTAACTATAAAATGCTACATAAGTTTTGATGTACTTTGTGAATGGGGATACAGGAGAACAGGAAGTAGGAAAATAAGAATAAAAAGGGGATCATAGCAATTACAATATAAAGTTACTGCTAAATTTCCTACAAATCCTGGTGCATCCTTAAAATCTTAAATTTTATAATTTAATGAAGTTGGGAGAGGGAAGAAAAAATATAGACTGCAGAAGTGTGTGTGTGTGTGTGTGTGTGTGTGTGTGCGTATATATGTGTTTTTCACAGAAATCTGATAGAATAAGAGCTATGTAAGTGTTGATGTCATTAAAAATACATTAGCTATTTTCATCTAATTTTGTATGCAGAAACAAAATAAATTCTTCTTCAAATGATTTCAAATAGTGATACTTATCTTCTAAGTCCTTAACATTTACAAGCATTGATTTTGGGACCAGTTAAAATCTTTCAGCAATAAACATTATAGCATTTTATTTAAGATAAAGCTGTTTTAAACAAAACTACCAGAGAGAATTTATATAAATCAACTGCGATGACTAGGATCAGCAGTAAGTTGTAGTATCAAAAAGTCTTTTTCAGCATCAGTGAAGCACTGCAAATAGATTAGCACAGTTATATCGAATAGTAAGGATAGGTTTGTCCTTGCTGCTAAGTCCACCTCAGGAAGTGGATCTGAAAGTGGATAGGTAACTTTTAATACCTTGCTAGAAGTGTGGTTTAGTTGAAAGACTTTACAAGAATTCAGTTTCACCTATATGTGAAAGTCATTTTAGTCTAAAGAGAAAGAAGGGAGAAGTGGATGTAAACTGGACTAGAGTCCTTATAAGGTCCTGTAGTGTTTCTTCAAAAGCACTTGGCCGTATGAAATAGTCACTTCTTTTAATTTCAGAAGCAGAGTACATAAGCACTGTACATTAGGATAGCCTCAAGATATTTTTAATGTTTCTTTTCCTCTGGGAAAAAGAATTAAAAGTGTTTGGGTTTTGTCCTGAATATGGACTTTCATCTGTATTTGTTTTTCCCTTTTCTCATGGTGATATGAAATATGTTCACAAGCAGTTTCAGGTCACTGGAAGCTTTAAGTATTGTCTTGACTTCTTAAAAATTATGTTAGTGTTTTAGATCTCTTAAAGAGCCTGCAATTTAAGCCTTGTTACTTAACAGTTTGCAAAATGGATGGAAAAGTTGTAGAGAGGTCGTTAGAGAAACCTGCTTTACTCACTTATCATATGCATTACCTCACCATCATACAGTATCTAGGGTAGGATATTTGATTCTTTCATGCTGTAAATCTTTACTCATGCATATCACTTCTGATCTTTTTGTCATGTGTGCTTTAGTGTCAGGCTCTATCTCTTTAGCAGGCTCTTTTTTCAGTCTATATGGGAGTTCTTATTTATGTGTTTGCTTAGTGGTCCGTAGTTAGTGCTAAACTGGAGTCTATTTTAAACTTCTTTGAGACCTTGTACTCAAGGCTTCTCTGTGTGATTGGTGTGATCCATAGTGTAAATCGTATTTGACACTTGTAGTACAATGTGCTGAAATGGAGGCCTATGGTGAAAGTGCTGACTGACCTTTAACCATAGCAAGAGCTAGCGTATGCATCAAGAATAAAGGGTATAGAACACGTTCCAGAGCTTAACAAGTGCAAGGCATGTCGTCTTATGAGCTTCAATAGTTTCTCTGGTTATTAAGTAGTGCGGAGTGTACACCAGGGAGCTATTCTGTATAGTCCACAGAGTATAGTGGAAGGTTTGTTCTTAGGCATGAAACGCTTAAAAATGGATGATCAAGACTATGACTCATATTTGTGCAGTGCTTTTGTATATGCTTGGGAGTTAATCAGTGCATTACTAGAGCTAAACTAAGGACAATAACAAGACCATTACTTTGCATGAGTAAGCAGACAAATTTACGTGAAAGCACAATTTTATAAGGACCTTATGTTTTCTTGAGCAGCAAGAAATACCAGGAGGGTGAATACTAGACAGGAAGGTGGAATATTGACACAATGAAAGCAGTGCTCTGTCAGTAAGAAAAGAAAGAGAAGTAAATAAGAAAATAAAAGAAAGGAAATCCCATAGTGGCTGCACATAGTCCCTTACATTAAGGGAGAGAATAAAACCTGAGTGGTTAGGTCTGCTTCTAAGACACCATCACACAGTTTGCAGAATGGGAGCTTCTTAAGTTTGCTGCTATACCAGCTGTGGTGGTGTTGCTCACTTAATGAGAAATAGATGTATTACAACATGATACAAATATCTAAGCTGGCTTCATGTTTGAGATGCTGATGACTGTTTAAAATTTGTGTGAATATTACATCTCATTTATGTTCTCTGTTCTACCTCAGTTAAATTTATTTTGTCACAGAATGACAATCTTGCACTTTTATTCATTTTCTTTTAATCTTTGCAAGTCTGTGAAAACAGCAGGAGGTCATTGCTAGCTTAATTTGGACTGAAAGTATACCTTCCCTGAATGTGGTATCAAAGAGGTCATGCATTTTCACATGTCCCTTTTGGAGAACTGATGCTATAAAACTGGTCCTTCCATTAATAAACTTTGCTGTTGTCTTCTCTACAAATAAAGCATGAATCTTTTATCATTGTTCAAAGGGAGAAGAGTTCAAGGTGTGTGATCTATTCAGGAAATAAGTTTCTGAAGCTGTTAACTACATGGTTTCAATCAGGTCTAGAAATAAAATGTACATGTGCAGAAAGAAAGGAAAAAATGTGCTATTTTTTTTTTCACTATTGCCTCTCCCTGTATCAACCAGCCGTATGTCCTTCCAAATCCTTAAATGTCTAGAGGCTGTCAAAGAGACTCCATACAAACCATTAAGAAATCAAAGATATTTAAAAGCCCAAAACAAATGAGTTGCATTTAAAGCCTAGCTGTGCAAGTAATAAGGTCGTAATGCCGATATTGCTTTCAGTGCAGGGCAGACATTCCTAGCACATGTGGTTTGTGTATCCCTGTCTGAGTGGGTGGTCTAGAAAATAGCACCAAATGCAGCAAGATGGCTTAACTCCTGAGCAGTGGAGAGAGGACCTTCAGGACAGGCTCCGCCAGCACCACACAGCCCATCTGAGATAAAGCAATTTTGTTTTAGCTGTGTTGAGCAGCTGAACCTTCACTGTGCTTATTTATTAAAAAACGAAAAAAGTTCATCTTTGCAATTGTATCAGTTCCTCTGTGTTTTTTACTGTTGATTTTCATGGTTGTTTGGAGTGGTGTAGTTCTGGACTGGGATTATTTTGCTGGGATTGTTACCTTCTTTGGGAAGGGCATGAGAGATGGAAATGGAGTAGGGCAGTGATTCTGCTCAGCAGGTAATACCCTCTGAAATGGTTTTCCTGAAGAAATTTCTCAAGTGTGTGAAGAAAGTAACTGCTTTCATCACAGACTCACTACACACTGTATAATCAGAAGGCAAATTAAGACGAGTACAAAAAAGTACACAACCAAGATTAGGATGTAGCCTGAAATTCTGCTACATGACTGTGAGTGCGGGAAACTTGCCATTTATTACTACAGAAATGTGTAAGACTAAGAATATCTTAGCCTGTGGAGTGAGAGACTGTGTCCCTACTGTGGTTACTGTAGGTAGGCAGGACTTTGCAGTGTCCTTTCCGTGAATTAACAAATTCAGATTATGTCCAAGATTAGACACGAGGTCGGTCTGAAATAAATTTTGTTTGTGTTTTGGTAGGTACAGAATTTATTTAAATTTCAGAAATGTAGTTGTCCTCTGTGCATCCATGCAATGTCTTCCTTTCTGGGAAAACACATGCAGATCTCGTTGGGCCTTTGCAAGTCCTGTGACAAATTTGTGCTGTACAATTGAAATGAAATATTGATCTGAGCATCCTGGCACCCTCTTACCGATCTTCTATTACTGTTATTGTCAAAATAACATTTTTTTTTCTTTCTGGATATGAAAGGTAGTCCAATCCTAGAAGAAGATTTTTTACAATTCTAAATTACAGGCCAAAGGTACTTGCATGACTATGGTTTTTATACTAACTACATTGCTGATTCTTATATTAAAGCATATACTATGTCATTCTCTGACCTAAGAAGTTTGGTAAAATACTTTGTGTATTACAGTAATGGATGTCTTCTTAGCACCTACAAAAATATCACTTATAGTATTTTGTGAGACATCTCCACTTGTTCCCATTTTCCAGAATTGTCTCCCACTTGAAGTACCAATTTAACAGAGTGTTAAGTGTTAACGGAGTCCAAGTGTTAACCAGACTGAAATCTTTTCCTGATTATTTTCTAATGGATTTTTAAATCATAGAATCAAAGAATGCTTAAGGTTGGAAGGGACTTCTAGAGGTCCTCTAGTCTGACAATATATTAAATAATAAGAATATGACAATAATCTTAGCAGCAATGAATGTTCTGTTGCTAAGGAAGATATCTGAAAGATGTTCATTCCATGAGCTCATCTCATATTTGTTTCTTCTCTGCTCTGGAAAAGATACTTTACATGTCAATATATGTATATAGCCCATATGCCACAGGATAGACGATTCTAGTTTGAAGGGCTGCCGCTCTTGGTTTCAAAGCAGTGACGATTAGCTGGGCTCATTTTGGTGGCCTGTAATGTCTTGGAATAATGGTCGTCTTTGGCCTGGAACACGTGTCCTTGAACATGGCAGCCTGGGTGCTGGGTACAATGGGAAAACAAGCTCTGGACCTCTGTCTTCAAAGTGGGGGCAAGAGTTACGGTGAACCTTCAGGGAAGGGTTTGTTTTACCTGGATTGGTTAGCTATCCTTTTCATCTCTTGCCTCTGTAATCTGTGGAGTTGTAGCACAGCTTTATTGTAGTGCACTTGGAAAATTTTGTTAATTCAGTTGGCTTAGCTCATGGCCGATATAATCTGTTCACATTGACCATAAAATTTCATAAAGGAATTTGCTTGTGTATATTATCAGTTACCTTTTTTTTTTTTTTTTTTTTAATATTAGTAGCCAAGCTAGAATTGCCTTTAGGAGACTAGTCTTTGCTCGCTTTTGATGAAAGAAGCCATTCTGGTAGTCATTGCCTAGAAGATTAGAGAGACAAATGTGCAGGGACTCTCCCATAAATATGACTTCTGTGAGAATCAGTTGTCCTTATATTTCACTGCAAATTGCACAAGAGCCTCTCCTGTTCTTTCACTGTATACATGTATCAGTGCATATTCCAGCTTTCCTCACAGAACTACACTTTACTGTAGATGAAGTGAAACTACTGGGTGTCACTTGCTGGATGCCTTCCCTTTCACTCTGGATAGGATCCGGCCTCCCAAGTGCATGTCTACATTCCTTGTGGTGTTTTCTGGCACAATTAACAACCTATAGTGCTCCAGAAACCATCTTAGGCTTTAAAAATACTTGACATGATTTGGCTAAGAAAGGTCCGCTTACGCATTTTTAGGGTTTTGCCATTAGGGAGGGGATGGTCTCCGTGCCATTACCGCTGTGCAGCATAAGTTGCATGTTGTCAGTGTATTCACCATTCTCTAGGCCGCACAGCCAGATCATAGAATAGAGTCAGAGAGTCACAGTTGGAAAAGACCTTCAAGATATCAAGCCTAACCACACACCCATCACCAACATGCCTGTTAAACCATGTCCCTAAGCAGTGCTCCATCTGCATGTTTCTTGAACACTGCCAGGGACGGTGACTCCACCAGTTCCCTGCGCAGCCTGTTCCAAGGCTTCACCACTCTTTCTGGGTAGAAATTCTTCCTCACGTCTGACCTGAACCTCCCCTGGTACAGCCTGAGGCCAGTTCCTCTTGTCCTATGGGTAGTTATCTGGGAGGAGAGACTCAGCCCTACCTCACTACAACCTCCTTTCAGGTAGTTGTAGAGAGCGATAAGGTCTCCCCTGAGGCTCCTCTTCTCCACGCTAAATAGCCCCAGCTCCCTCAGCCGCTTCTCATAAGGTCTGAGCTCTTCAGCATCTTTGTGGCCCTTCCCTGAACACACTGAAGCACCCCAATGTCCTTCGTGTAGTGAGAAGAGAACGGTTTTGCGACGGCCCTCCGGCTCTCTCTGTG
>JAWLRI010000157.1:380193-393405 GCA_034781795.1 Crypturellus tataupa
TCTCAGCCTTCTCTTCTCCAGGCTGAACAGGCCCAGCTCTTTCAGTCTTTCCTCATAGGGCAGATGTTCCAGGCCCCCGATCATCCTTGTGGCCCCGCACTGAACTATCTCCAGCAAATATGTAATTTTAGGATTTTTTTTCTTTGAGAAAGCAAAGCTGCAGTCAGCAGAAGGTTCCTGCTTATGATGTATAAAAGGGGAAAGCCCTCACTACTTCAAAAGGCATGCAGAAAATTGCTGTAATGCCACTTGCATATTAGCACCAGGACAAGGATAGCCATCTCCACAAACTCACACAGTCAAATTGCCCAAACTGCTTCACCGAGAGATGCGTCAGATAAGCAACAACAACAAACAAACAAACAAACAAACAAAAAAAGAATAAAAAAGTATCTTAGCAGTATCATAGAACAGTGTCATAGCTGGGAGTGATTCATATCAAAGATTAAGTATTTTCATAGATTTTTGCAATATTTTTCAGAACCAAGTTTTTATTTACAAAATAATATATATTAAGTATTATGTACATTTCTGGCCATTGTGCCTGCAAACTAAATCTGGAGATGAAATCCTAATTCCACCAAAATCAACAGCAACTTGGCCTTCAGAGGGATTACAGCCTTACTCTTGAGCTATAGAAAGGAACTTCATTATCTCATGACACCTACAAGACCCATTATAAATTGATCTAAGCAAAGACTTTCAATGAGAGATACTATAAAACATAATTTGTTCATTTCACTGATAAATTTTAGTTATTCTTAGCAACACACAGAAGTAAATGTGTAGCATATTTATGACAATTAAGATGAGCTTCATACTATTAGACACTTTATAACGTTTGCAAGTCATTGTTCACTAGCAAAGAGATATTACTCATTTTGTGCGCAAATTAAGAAAAAAAAAGATGAAAATGGATACATACAAAGTACTCATCTGACTTCTTTCATCAACCAAAAGTCTAATTGCAAGAGCCACGCTAAGAGCAATTTCAACTTCTTTCATCCCTTGTGTGTTGGTTTTGCAGTTGAGCATAGGCTATTTACCGTGTCTTGTGTATTGTGCGAGAAAGAGCAGTGCACCTCCCCAAATCACCATCTCCTCAGGTATCTTCCAAACAGCTCTCCAGGACGAAAACCACCTTTAAAGCTTGTTATAATGTAGCATTCAAACAAGAAAGCCAAATGCAGATTACATCTTCATCCGGAAACTCAAAAGTTTTCATACTGGGATTCTGTCTAACCAGTCCCACAGCTTGAACTTCTGCAATTAATAGTCCCCAAGCCTTGCTGGCATTAAGGAACACCATGCATATTTGGACATTGAAAAGAAGTGTCACTGAAAAGGGTTTATGCCGCAGAACATTTGCGAACTCATTCACAGCACAAGTAAAACTTCCCAGGTGGACTATGCTGTTTCAGAGCTTCCTTAACCTCGACCTGACATATGCGATACAGTCTCCAGATACTGAACACTGGACAAGACAATACACAAACATGACAACTGATTTTGCCCAGTAAGATCATTCTAATGGTGGCATGAAGTGCTTGCCAAACATTTTTTGAAACACAAAATTTATATATAAGAATGTTTGCACATAATTTCCAAATTAATAAATAAATAAATAAATAAGGAGGGACAAAATGTCCTAGCTAAAATCTGTTTGCCTCAAACAGTCTGTCCAGCTCAATTCCAAAACAGAATGAGAGCATTTTCAGTGTCTGTACTGCAGTGCAGAGCCTTAGGAAGGGAAGAAAAAACCTGCAATCTCAGCCACGCTGTACCTCATATGAGCTGCTAAACAGCAGTTTCCAGTGCCAGTTCCTGGTGAGCCTTCAGAAACTGCATAGTGACAGTGGCAAGAAATACTTTTTAAAATAAACAGAGTCTGGCCAAAGTGTCTTCTGGTATTCTTTCCTTTCAAAATTGCTCCTATTATCCAAGGCTGCTTTTGAACATTATTCTTAATGCACATTAGCATCTGTGTTTGTGTGTTTGATGATTGCAGCCACATAACATACTATGATAAACCACTTTAAAACCTTCAGTGTATAAAAAACACTACAGAAAAAAGTACATCTCTTCCATTTAACTGTGAGATAGCCATTGAAACATTTCACTTTATGTTTAGTTGTTTAGTATTTGGAACAGCTAACATCTTCAGACTGTGTTTGTCCTGGTTCTTTCCTCATCTATAGTCCCATAGACATGATATGGTCATTCAGGATCACACCTGAGCACATAGTTTTAATCAGTTATAAAGTAACATTCATTGTTTAAATAGGATCTTAACAAGGGATATCTGGGACAGGGGAGAAGTGAATACCGAATCACAGAGTTCTTGTCCTTCAAACAAGACCATATTATGTTCTTCATTTCATATTGAAGAAAATAACATAGCTGAGCACAGAGAATTTGGCTGAAGTATTAAGTTTCAGCAATGAGTTAAGAAAATTCCTTGCCCATCAAACATGAATCCTAAATAATGTACAGTTTTAGTTAGAAGTCCTTTTATAGCATTGGAAAGTACTCTTATACTTATCCAACAGTCACACTCAAAGAATTATAAAACTGCATAGAAAATAAAGTAGCACAGAATATGTTCCTGCTTTACTGCAAGTTACTAATTAAATAAATGAAAAAGAAAAAAAAATAGCCTTATCTGAGAGCGCACAGTGGAAATTTCCCTTGCAACATGCTCTAGGGGGTTCTGTTTGTGCAGGGGGCTGGCCTCCATGATCTCCAGAGGTCCCTGCCAACCTCAGCCATATCAGCATTCCAGCCTTAAGAAAAAAAAAAAAGAGGCAGAAAGGGCGGCGGACCTGAGCCGGTCTGCTGCTCAGCTAACGGTACTATTGATTTCTCACAGGCACATCAGCTTCACCACCCCAAAGACTGGCAAGAAAGGCCTTAGTTGGGTTAATCTCCATCCAGTGGGTCTTGGTGGTGCGTCTTGCCACGAACACAAAGAGCACATCTGCCTGCAGGTTACTGCACAGCTCCAGAAGGCCACAGCCACCAGTAGCAGGAAAATCCTCAGCTCTGAGTAGATCACGGTGCTGTTCATCACTCCTAGGTACGTAACCGCTTCCAAGACTCAGAACACATTTATCCCATAGAAATGATACTACCAAGGAGTGTTTTCTGACATACTGCAATTGTTCTAAGTCCATTATCAGCTTACAAACCTGCACCATGATACAGAGGGTCTGCATCACAAAAATCAGTCCTGTCACGTAGGCTGTATAGAAAAAACTCAGGGATTTAGACTAAAGCATTTTCTGTTTTCTCCTAGAGCTCTAATTTTTCACTGGGGGCAAACTAGGCATCCTGAAAAAGAGATAAACATGTCATTCCTGTATTAGCTGTAAATATTTTATGCTCTTAAATGCAAAGACTGAAGAGTAGGAGTTCATTTTGGAGCTGCCTTTTAATATTCTTAAAAACTGTACAGGGAAATAGTCCCCCACAAAACTAATAAAAGTAAAAGCAAGGTGCTTGCTCCTTGCCTCTCATCTTGTTCACCATGAATGCCCTCGGTGGGAGAAGCCAATATGTCCAAGGCAGTAGTAAAAGGACACGCGTAAGACAAGGCTATCTCCATCTGGAGAATTCAGCAAAATGATGAGGGGAAAGCACAAAATTCATAGGACTATAAAACATTTCCTTGGGGCGAGCCCTAATAACAGAGCAGCTGGATTCCAGCCAGTCGGAAGGGTTCTCAATTCAACGTAGGATTCTCAATTCCTGTAATCCAAGGCATTCGCAGGTCAAATTCACTTTCCAAAGCAATGTGTCAAATTCTGATTGTTCCGAAGAGAAACAAAAGTCCAGCAGCGAGTTTGTAGGAAAAAAAATGCAGGCACCAGTTAATCAAAATAGATGAATAAAATAGATGAATAAAATGAAGAGGAATCAATAGACAAAGTAAGAATGTATGAAGGACAAAGCAGAATTACCAATGAAAACCAATCAAAACAGAGGGCAAATACAAATTCAGTGAAGTAGTTCAATGCAAATAAATACGGAGTTTGTGAGGAATTTGTAAATTGTATTTACATTGCAGGGTTAACTTTAGAGATGCTAGAGTAATTCTGAAACATCAGGCAAGGAACCTGCATTTCAGAGAGTTTAGCAGTATCTCAGGAAAGAAGAAAATACAATGAACATCCCTTACACATAGTGAGAGGGTCTACAGACAACATGATTGAATTATTAAAAGCACAAAAAGATTCTTCATTTACAGGTGTTCTTTGAAAACTTGGTGTTTAGCTACCAAGCCATTTGTACATTTGTTGGTCTCTAATTACAACCTGAAAAAGCAGCAACTAAAACTGCAGCAATTTCCAGGTAATATTCAGGTTCCAGTGCTTTCTACCCATGTCATCTTGGAAGTTAATTGCATCCAATAGGAAGTTTGAATTAATATTTTGTAAAGCTAAGAAGAGACAAAAGATTGGGTTGCAAATGTTTTAAAAGCAATTTTTCCAAGAAGAAATTGTAACTTAGATAGTAACTTAATCACCACAAACTCACAGCTATGGATGAAAGAGTCAAAACTTCCCAGCAAAGGAAATCTCAGGCCCTTTTTCCTTCACGATATTAAAAAAAAAAAAAAAAAGCCTCAGTTTACCCAGTTCTTCAAGGTCACTTTGTCACCAGCACAGCACTCTCAACATTTTGTAAGGCCAGTTCAAGGCCAGGGTTGCCAGCTGCCTATTAAGCCTGCCACCCATCATCTGGAGCGCCGCTTTGCATCAGGCGCCGGCGCGCAGCATTAGCATGCACACTGCTGCTTCCCCCTAGCAAGCAGTCAGGTACCAGCCCTCCCATGAGCTCAGCTCAACATTTAAACCTCCTGCAGTAAGCCCGTCATGGTGGACGTCTTCCAAAACACACCTAACGGGGAGAAGTACCACCAGTAAAACTCACAACATGATTTACTTTAAAGAAATATTTTTGTTTTGCCTTTAAATGCCAGACAAGACTATTACAGAAGTCACATACTGCTGAGGGGGGAAAACTTGACTCTCTTTGTGTCAGTATTGCATAACAGCTATTTTCCCAGTAAATCTAGGTTGTCCATGAATTCAAATTAATGGATAACGACTAGCATGTATATCTACATCATGTATATCCTGTTAAAGTTTCTAATCAAAATAAACATGAAAAGAGAGAGGTGCAGGATTCGCAGTACTGCAAAACTACTATGAACCTGCTTCACATGTGTTAGCTATGTGGCTTACTCCTCTCTCCCCCCTGCCTCTGTTTTAATGCACTTTCTTGCATGACACTGTGAACACTTTCTAAAGCAGCCTGCACCAAATAAAAACGAAGCTAAGCTTTGCCGTAACAGTTTCAGTGCCTCTACATACCAAACATGGAACAATTTTCAGCAGTCTTTCCCTAAAACTGTGACAGGATTTGTCTACAGCACCTGTCAAATAAGCCCATCTGCAAAACTTGCGAGGACCGTGCATCTAAGCCGCATCTGGGAGATGCCCCAGAAAGGAATTAAAAGCATCTCATGAAGAAAGGAATAAACATGAGGAGCACAAATAGAATAGCCCCAGCGCACAAATTAAAGCCTAACACACAAAATAAGCCAAGGGAAGAAACGCTTCGCCTCCTCAGCATGCTTTGGACTGAAGAGAAGTCAGGACAGGATGCTCCCGCAAAAAAAAAAAAAAAAAAAAAAAAAAAAAGAGAGAGAGAGAGAAAGAAAGAAAAGGAAGAAAAAACATATTAGTTCGTGCCCAGCGAAGAGAAAACCTGCAAGTTAGCGGAAGCCTGGGCGGCTGACTTCTCCCTATGTATATATACGTATCCTGAATGCCGCGTTTGCCGGGGGAGCGCGGCTGCAGCGGGGAAGCCGGGCTGGCTCCAGCATCCGCAGTACGCGGCGCGCGGGGTCCCGGGGGAGGCTACGCGCGGGGACGCGGGGCTGCGGAGCCGCCAGGACCCGTTGCCCACCGCGCCCCGCGGAGTGCTCTTCCCCCCCTCCCGCCTCCGCCCGCGGCCGCAGCACGCGTGTGCCTGTCTCCGCTTCTAAAGGTAAACAGATCTTTTACCACGGGTTACGGAACGCGTGCGAGAACAAACGAGCAAACTGCCTCACGGCGTCTAAGTGAGGCAGTGCGTTTGCCAAGCTGGACATGCTGAACGCTCCTGAGGGGCATTTGGCCTCTTTTGGAGACAGGATACTGGATCTGACGGACAGTGAGTTGTTAACCTGCTGTGGCATTTCTGTATCCTTGTGCTGCCAGAAAAGCTGTGATACCCAAATAAGGCTTCAGGGAAGTGGCTCATCTTTCAGAGCCTATGAACATAAAGAGAGAGGAGAAATAAATACTATATCCCCTCTATGATTTGTCAAGCTATATCATTCTTCGGAAATGGAAACAGCAGCTAACGCAGTTAGGTGTATGTTTTTGAATGGCTGGGTGCCCCAGACTAGCCAATTCATCCATAGAAATGTTTTATAGCTGTGTCGTAAAATTTAGCTGAGACCATAGTGTGTTCTAGTAGGATTTGTGAAATCATTGCACAGGAAACAGTTGGAAAGTTGGACAATTGTCTGGCAACCATCACTTCCAAAAAAAAAAGGTCACACAGACGAGTTGCCAAGAAACATCAAAAAGCCTGGGGAAAACCCACCTAGAAACACCGCAGAGAATGAGCGTACACGCACAAAAGAAAGGGTATAATTGTATGATTAGTAAAAACTGTTATGCTAAAACTCTAAAAACTATTACAAAGCACTATTCAGCTCAAGGGATGGGTTTCATTACCTCGGTTTTAAACAGGTGCAAGCAACAGGTTCAAGGCTGTGGTGGAACTGGATCTCTCAGCACTATTCGCTAGCTTAGCCAGCGCTTGACTTCGGGTGCTGCCGTAAACTTCCAGCACTTCTGAAAACTTGTCCTAGGCGAGTGTGTGAAACCACAGTGGACCTAAGGTCCTTCATATAGGTGGCAGCACCAAGAGGGGAAAAGCCAGACCATGGCATCCACGGTGCATCTCCACTGTGTGAGCTTGAAGAGCCTCTGCCCTAAGCACTTCTGTAACTAACCGGCTCTTGAACTCACTCTCTCCTCATGAATCCTTTACCCTCACAGACCTTTTTTATTCCTGCAAATAAAGCAACATGTAAATATTTGTTCAAAAGGAGGACCAGTCTGGACGATTTATATTTTTGTGCTGGAAAGCAGAATACACAATAAAGCAAGGTTAGTAGCCAGTATTTTGTTGATGTCAGTGTTTTAAAGATAAACTCAGAAGAATATTTGCCATGTCACTCAGACATCTTTGGAGCTGGTGTTCACTGAGATACTACTACCACATGCGAGCATGAAAAGTGGGAATACAACAGGTCAGATGGATGGTATAATAAATCAATAATCACAATTTGGATCAAAATTTTCAAGTGAAAGAGAGTACTCTTTCAGTTTCCCTTTTTCTTTATTAATGACAAAACCCCTTTTTTAAAGCCTTTTTTTTTTCAAGGAATAAATGGAAATTAGCACTTTGTTTATTGTGTGCTTATTCTAAATATCTTGCAGATACTATATTGTAAGGTTTGGTTTAAAAATATGTCTTAAGTAAGGAACAATTCTTAAGTCTTTTACCTGCACTGCAAAGACAGTAACAATACACTGCCTTAAAAGACCTTAGGTTTGAATAACAAATAACTTTCTATTATTTAAACATCTTAGTTGTTAACTTTGGATAGTCTTTTTTTGTCATTATTAAAGTTTCATTTCTCATATTTTCCGTAAGCAGTAAGCTACTTTAGAGGTGACTTTGCAGATTGTATTTTGTGGTTGTTTTCTTATTGTTAAGGAGTCTGATTAAAAATACCCACTACAGACAAGCTGATTGATGAAAAAGTGCAGGTAATAAACACACAGATTTTCAGAAAGAAAAAAAGAAAACACTTTAATTTGGCTAAAGGATGTTTTTCTGAAAGTTTATCTCTTAAAGGTGGCTTGCGAAGTTATGCCATTATCATTTACCTTGCTTGTGCATAGCCTTTGTTGACTCTAAGTGTGTCCATAAAGGATGCGCTGGGTTTTAACTTGTTTAACGTTCTGCCTATCCTGTTTCCTACCATGTTGCAAAAGGAACTGCTGTGCTGTGCTTCTCTGCAGGGCTGCACACCGTTGTGCCGCCGCAGCCCGGCGTCCCGGAGCCGTCACGCTCCAGCACGGCAGGCGCGACTCGCCACCAGGCCCTCGCGTGCTACAAGGAAAGCGGCTGGTGTCCAGATAGGGGCAAAAGAGTGCAGCTCAGCTGCATATAGAATTAAGGGTTTGGATTTATGCTGGATAGAGCAATTCTGATTTTACTGCAGATAGCCGTTTCCACAGGATATTCTGACATATTTCACAGGAACTGCAAGAAATTGAATGTTAGGCTAGAAAACTCCTGTGTAGACTATAAGAGAAGAAATTCTGTTCCAATTTGGACTTAATAAATAGAAATATTTTTATAATGTCTTTTGAATACAGTTGTTTTTAAAATTTAGATTTTTTCGATGAAAATATTTAATCTAGGAAGAATTTGGTAAAATAAAATATTTTACCATTTCATCAAAGTGAAAAAATATCAAGCATGATCTTTGTTTCTCAGTTATTTCATGCAGAATGGATGATGACAGTGATGATAAATTCTTAAAATAAGACTAAAATTAAAGAGGTTATCATTCAAGCTCTCCCTAGAACTCACACAGAAAATCCATTTTAATTTGGTCATTGTTTTCCTATAACATGAGTCCCTTTCTCTTTCTTAAAAATATTCATTTGATCAAATATATCATTATTTACCCCAAATGTAATTCTCACAAATCCTTGTGATGTAGACAGAAATGTAGAAATCCACTTTAATTTTGAGTACCCAGCTGCCAACATTGCACTTAAAGGCAGTCATGACCTATCGCCTAGGCGACACGATGAACTAAATAGATATTTTTAAAGAGCAGACACCAGCTCACTGGAAACAGTCGGGGAGGACTGTTTGCTTTACTGAAATGGAACCATGAAAATCCAGTCGTTTCTGTCTTAAGCTGTTGTTTTCTTCTCCATTACTGCTACCTGGCAGTGTTTCAGCTGGATGAAGCCAGCCAGGTCTTCGGGTCCACGGAAGTGATAAGGGCTGTAAAGTCAGCTCAGCTGTACAAACAGATCTGCTGTCTGGCACGGCTTCCCCTTGGTTCACGGAAGGAAATCTGAAACAACTGCAGCGCTAATGGTGAAGTATTTGCAAAGAGGGAATGGATTTGGATTCCTTACTCAAACTCAAAACATTTTGATAGTGTTAATCCGTGGTGTTTCAGTTTTGGAAAGCGAACCTTGCCAGCACACTCATCTTCACACTATAATGGGATCATCAAAAAGAATTTAACACATCTGTTAATTTAGCTGGTGAATTTGCTGTTCCTTTGCTGCCAGTGTTCTGACAAATCCAGCCTTCTGGAGAGGTGGGAAATGACTTGACTTTGATATTGCACTTCGTTTTTTTTTTTAATTTGTGAAGAAGACTCGGTAAGCTTAAGTAAGTCAATGAGGTTTGAAACATGTTTGAAAACACACACATACACAATACACAATGCATACACAAGCTTGTTCAGATCATTTTACAAGTGCTGGTGTCTTTGTGTTAAAATGTATTCTGAACTGTCAATTTGAAACAACTGACAAGAACCTGTACATAAATAAGTAAAACAACCGTGCAGAAGGGTGCGCTAGGGATGTTACACAGCTGAAATCACATTTAGCAAACATGCTTGTTTTAATTGAGCCTATTGAAATAACAATTCGAGTTTTAAATGCTGCATGTCAAAGTTTGGTCTTGTAGTACACTACAAGGCTCAAAGGCTACTGAGAAAAAATATGAATCTCTGTCTTGCATTTCTGCATGGTCTTACCTTGCGCTCCAAATGCAATGGGGCTGCGCTACCAGAGTGGATTGCTGGAACCCAAGTTTCTTCTGTGACAGAAGGTTAAAGAGTGAGTATTTTTCCTCCTTCCAGAGTGCAGGGACAGATGTTCCTTGGAAATATGGCAATAGCAATGTGTGATGCTTTATTTTTTTGTTGTTATGCCAAATACCAAATGCCCATGATGATTATGTTGGAACAATGAATACGAAATCCATGTAGAAACAGGATACTCTTTCCTTGCCAAGAATAGTTTTAGAACTTCTCTAGAAGCACGCTGACCGAAATACTTCCATTATCCATAGCAGAGTGCAGGATTAGTGTCCCTAAGTTATGATACACTAAGTGTGATGAACATGGAGCAACACCCGTCTCTACGCAGATTTTTCATCTCTTTTGCGAGATCCTACCAACCTGCTCTACATTAAACTCTGAGCCACAGCTGCTTTGATATCTTGATTTCTAAGTATTTTCCCACTTAGAGAAGGAGGATGGTTGCTTTTAGCCTGTGTAGTATATCCCACTTTGGCTTCATCACAACAAGAATGGACAGTTGAAAAGACATCTGTATGGAGAAGGAGATGTTGAGATAGTGCTTCTCTTTAATAAAATGCTGAAAAGTTTCCTGCTTTGGCTCTGAGACCCTTGGTAATGCTGAGGTACCTGGACCCACAAAAATAATTTGCTCGGCGTGACTTTTTGTCTTTGTCTCAAAAATAGAACAACATCACACAAGTCTTACATAATGAGGAAAACACAAGAGAGCTTTTCATGTCCAAATGGCACCAGTGGAGCAAGTCCCTAGACGCAGGAGATGCTGATACCTCAGTCATGTTGGTGAGTCAAACTTGGTGGGCAATGATGAGACTACGGGAGCATTTCCATGATACATGCAAATTTGTGATTAGATATAACCCCATTTTACTAGCTACCAAACACTTAGTAGTTTTCTTTTTGTCTTATCATTGAATGAAATCCTTTTTTTTTTTGTTTTCCTTTTCTAGTTATCTTAAACAGACAAATCATCCCAAAACCCAGGCAAGAATAACTTTCCAGAAAAATGAGATCTGGGGTTTCTGGGTTTTCTTGAGTGAATGTTTAGCTTTCAGATGTTCGTTGCCTCCCTCATGGCCAATTATTCTATCAGCTGACAGATCAGCGGAGGACACCTTGTGTGGCTGAGGCTGACACGGATCCATGCTGCATGAGTGAGGAACATCAGCCCCTTGGTTGGGTGCGACCTGCGACAGCCCTGTTCAGCCTCACCAATTCCTCAGCCTGAGCGCTCTGTGAGGCTGCCAGACATATGGTACCGCTCTTCGTAGAGGCACCAAGATTTCTTCATGCGAAATGAATTAAGAATTTTTTTTTTTACATTTGAACACCCATAAATACAGTAATGCTCATTCCAATAACTTTGCTTTGTGAATCCCCTATGCTGTTACACAAATTCTGTGGAAAGACTGAAAACACTGATGAAGTTTACAAACTTCAGAATGTAATGCTTGTAAGTTTGGCAATCAAAAATCTGATGCCACTTAAAGGCATTACAGAGATCACAGTGCCATTGCAAGTTGGCTCTCCAGAGCTTCTCTGACTCAATGGCCCCTTTCTGAATAACGATCTTAGTATCTTAGCAAAATTGCCTGTATTTTTAGAGGAAATTGGTAATCCTATGTTAGGAAGATGGGCATTATCTCCACTTTTAATCTGAATTTCAAGTGTTTAAGTGAAGGCAATCAAAATCATTTTCTTTTCTTTACAGAGAGTATTGCTTCTGTTGACAAGAGGAATGATAATAGCATAGCCAACAAATTCCTATTTCTCAATTATTTGCAAAAATGTTCTCTTACACTGTCAACTTTCTAAGTATCTCAAATGCTAGAACTGCTGATGAGATCTGTAATAGATAGATAACATCATTTTTCCTCAAGATGCAGTTAATTTGCTAACAGAAAAATATTCACACATTTTCCTAGGAATTCATGGCAGTACTTAATCTGCCTCCTTACGGTCAGTCAGAGAGTTTGTGTTAGACTTCCACTCTTTCACTACTTAGAGTCCTTCTCTCTCCATTCGTCTCTCCTCAGGAGAAAGTAGTGAGATCAGGAGGTAGTTATTAGCCCTTTCCATTACTGCTCTATTACCTCTCCAGAGAAGAGGTAAACACTATACAGGAAAATTATGTCTTGGCTTTGTACGGTTATCTTGTATGGCGAAATTTGCAGGAAGGTAATGTAGCCCATGAACTGCCTCCACTTAGACGTGTGAAACAAGGAAAAAAAAATCTGTTTCTGTGACTGCTTTTCCCATGGGACATTAGCATGAAGTACTTTTTAATGATACTAGCATTTTTCTGTTGGGCCAAGAACAACGTTTAGGTTGTGTGTTATAGCAATTGGTATCAGAGCAGTCTCATTCTTGTAATTCAAAGTACCCTTGTCTACAGAAAAAGGCAAATATAGTCTCTTCAGGTTGAATGGAAAGCCTGTGGCAGGCAAGGAATCAGAATTGAGGTCTCCTGAGCAAGACATTTTATTACTGCTTCCTATAACCAACAAATGAATGACAAAGAGGGATAGTGTATATATACACACACACATCTATATATACATATATATACACACATATATATAGCTCTATATATATTATATATATATATTTTAAGGAAACATCATGTTTATTGCCTTTGAAATAGGCAGATGATTGTGTGTCCTCTTTCCTTTTCTACTGCCTCAAAAACAGAAAGAAGAAAAAGAGAAAGTATAAGCACCCCTTAGCTCTAACCTGCCGTAGGTCCAAAGCTTTTACAGATCAGTCACCAAGCGTTGGCAGGAGGGGCCGGTTTGGCACCAGGCTGATGTCTCCCTGCACGATGATAGCTCAGAGTCCCGGGTGACGGGCAGGATCATCTCCTGCGCCTGCCTCGTGTCACAGTCCCACCTTGCAGCTGTGGTAACGGAGACAGGGAATGTGCAATGTCCGTATGGAATCAGCTAGCCTGGGCACAGGCTGTGGAGAAAAAAGGGTACAACAGCTCAGCAGGAACATCCTTGCCTAAGTGAAGAAATGTACCATGTCACTGCTCTTTTTTGGGGGAGATAAGGTGATAAATTCTTCTTGAAGAATTCTTGAATTCTTCTTCAAGAAGGCCAATGGGATCCTGGGGTGCATTAAGAGGAGCATCTCCAGCAGGTTGAGGAAGGTGATCCTGCCCCTCTACTCAGCCCTGGTGAGGCCACATCTGGAGCACTGTGTCCAGTTCTGGGCCCCAC
>JAWLRI010000157.1:396900-423121 GCA_034781795.1 Crypturellus tataupa
CCCCGCCGTGCGCCCGTGGGCAGTGCGCCCCGCGGCGCAGGGCTCCAGCAAGGGCTCCCGCGGGAGGCGGAGGTCTGCGCGCGTGCGTTTGTAGCACGCGCGTCAGCGCGGCTCTGGCCAAAGCTTCCCCACCGGGCCTCTACGGACTGATGAGCGTTTCCTTTTGTGCTTTTTCCCTGTTTTTTTTTCATTTTTTTTTACACTCCCCAGGATTTAGCAGTAGAGAGGTCAAGCTGGAGTTTATGTGACCTTTCAAAATTTCTATAAACTATTCTACATTTATATATTTATTATATTTTAATTATTTTTAAGCATTTTCAGTCATCTCAACCATGTGTCTTGCAGAGACAGAGATGCAAGTTCTGAAGACAACTGGAAGTCCATCGAATAACGTGGGAACCAAGCTAGCACTCCCTGGCTTTGTGCCGCTTCATTCTTGAGGTTTAAACCTCGCTGAGACGTGGGACTCACAGTTTCTCGTAGCAGTAAATGACTGATTTCATCCCCGTGGTCAGTGCCACAGGACCTGTGATGCGGACAGCGGGAGAGTCATGGCAATACGTGTTTTACCCCAGACTGTTTCCTGTGGTGTCTGGCTACTGGCAGGCTGTTATTTCCAGACCCGTTCGGGGAAGGATGTGGATTTGGGACTGAGCAAGTCTCGCAGTCAGCGCCAGTTTTGCTATGGACTCGATGTGATGATTTTTGTGCCAGTGGCTGAGCCTCTGCTTAGTGTTGTACCTTCTCCACCAGCGAGAGACTGGGGAAGAGCAGGGACCATGCGGAAGGTTTCGTGGCCTGTGAGCACTTAGGTTCTACATAGATAACAGAAGTGAAACTGCAAAATATGACGCGATATTCATAATCCTGCTGACAGGAACAGCAAAGAATCTTTTACCATAGTGAGGAGAGGCACTCTGATTCGTAGGTAACTGTCCCCTATATCAGATCCGAAGATATATATATAAAAAATTGTTTAATTATTGGAAAAGGTTTGCTGTAAAGATGTATAAGATAGAGCCTGGTGATGTTATATCTTGATTTGATACAATATTATATTTTTTGTTTTTCATTAAAAAGTGAGCAATATAGATTTATATACTGACACTAAATTGTATGTATGCGATCGTGTTGTGTAATTGTATATACTAATATTAAATTGTTCGTGCATAACAAACATATCTTTTCAGTTGGCGGTGATTTGTTCAAAACCAAAAGTTTTTTTGATAAACTGAACATGATGTATGTGATTTTTTAACCTGCTGGTATGCAGGCTTTACATATATTAAAGACAACCAAAACTGAGCTCTGCTTGCATGCTATTTTATATACCAGCACGCTTGCTTATATGTACGGAGCATTTTATAAGATTGCCTGCCGGGATTTAATCTCAGTTAGTTTGGAAAGCTTTGTGTAGGGATAAGATGTGTTTCCACATACACGTTTTAACATGATAGTTTCTACTCGCCTTATTATCCTTAGAAACCACCTCCTCTGAGCTGCTGGCTAGGGCGGCATCCCTCTGAGGTTTTTGAGCCTTAAAGGAAAAGAAAAAGCTAAAGGGGAAATCTGCAGCCTGCGCTCCCTGGATTAACTTAAGCCACCGTGCGCTGCCCGCGCCAGGATGAGCCGCAGCCTTTCAGAGCCTGGGACAGCAGCAGGGCATCCCGCGGCAGGTCAGAAACGGCCCCTTGCCCCTCGCCTCCCCATGGGAAAACAAAGGGACCCGCAATAATCTCGGGAGGAGACGGCGGCAGCGCTGCTGGCCACGCTGGCCACAGGCCAAGCCAGAGGGACCCGGAGGGGAGCGATGGGAGGCACTCAAATAGCACCGAGAAGGGAAGTCGTTAAACTACCAGCAACAACAAAACTCTCATTTGTTCGTTTGTTCCGTTTTCCCTTCTTTTCTGCTTGTCTTATCCCTACTCCACTCCCCCTTCCCACCTTTTCCTTTTCCCTTTTCTAAACGAACAAATTCAATGTAAAACTTTCTTCCAGGATGCATAAAAGTCCAAACCTGATGGTTTCTATTTCCTCAGTGCTGCTGCTCCTGCTTTGTTTTAGTTATATTTTTAGTTGTATTAGCTATATTTTTTTCTGCTTAACTTTTGTATAAAAAGTTGCTTCTTTAGTTCATGGCTTCCTTAGTTAAAGTAGTAGTAGTAGTAGTAGTAATAATAATAATAATAATAATAATAATAATAATAATGATGATGAGGAGGAGTCTCTGGAATCCTTGCAGAATGAAAGGAAAGGCTTGAGTGGCAGAATGAGTTTTCTAAGTGCTTTTGTGATATTACCTTTGCAGCCGCAGAATGGTTTGTTTGTTCTCCTTTAGTATAGTAGGAAAGGGGGAAAAACACATTTTTAAAATCCAAGGGCTGGTTCCTTGCTGGTGAAACTATTCCACTAAATAGAAGATAGTGGGATTGGGCTGACTGATTCTAGCTGAGGGTTTATACTTTTATTATTCTTTAAATGAAAATAAATATTTTGCAGAAGTAATTAATGTTAAACTGTAAATAAGTAAAATATGTGTATATGGGAAAATTAGAGGGGATGCCATCGTTGTAAGTATTGCAACTCAATAGCTTAAAATAGAGTTAAATAATATGTAAACCTACACCAGTGCTGGTGCTCTGTCATTTTAGGCAACAAAAGGAAAACTGACTTCCAAGAAGGTAGTGGTTTGTGTGGCGTGTCATTGAAAAAATAAATTAACACCCACTCATCTGAGCAGGAGACTTGTATATATACTTTAAAAAAATTGGCCCAAATGACGCTAATGGTTCACCAGTGGGGGCCTAATTAGCAAAATGAATGGAGCAAGTGGTGCGTGTTTTGGCAGATGATGGAAAGAGATATTAGATAATGTTTACTTTTACTTTTCCTATATGCTGTTTCTAATTAGCACCATCCTTCCTCTCTGGCCATTTGGAGCACAGCTTTGGGACGGCTCCTTTGATGCAACACGGCGTTTCTGCGGCTATCCACTTGTCGGTATTTGTGCTGCAGAGGAAAGACGCAGCCTGGGACATCTCCTAACACATGGCCCAGGAGGAAAAGCCTTTCAGGGTCCAACCAATCAAAAGTACTGCAGTCAATCTAAAAGTATCCTTTGAGAGTAGGTTTCTCCATTGCTGGCACAGCTTTGTTTTTAATGACAATCTGGTAAGTATTCTGAGCAGATGAGGAACATTCATGCAGTGCAGAAAACCTTGCGCTTTTGGAGCGTAGCCCTGTTTCCCTGTGTGATGCAGAGAGGGGTGCAGCCAGTGGGAAGGTCTGCGTGAACCGGGGATGCCAGCTTCATACATGTGCCTGGAGTGCCTCCTCGACCATAGGTTTTGTGACTCATGCTTCACCACGAGTGTGATTTTACACAGACAGTAGGACTTGCTTTGCCACCTAAATCAAAATTAGCCTCTGCAGGGAATCCTTGTCTTAAGCCAAGTTCCAAAAAGCATTAGCTTTAGCTTCAGCTGGCGGACAATACTCAGTTGACTCACTTGGGGTCTTGAACAGCAGCCAGCAGGAGCTATAGTTTCTTGCAAAGATTAGTCTTCAAACAGCTTTTAAGGAGGCATCTAAATTTGTCATATGTCTTGCATCTGAGCATCCAAAATAACAGCTAATTTTTAAAAATTAAGCAAATATTTTAGCTTTGACAAAAATAACTATCAGTGGCCTCAGCAACCTGGACTTCAGGTCTAGTTAGGAAACCAGTGGTTATAAAACCACATTTGCAGGAATCCCTGGTAACACATGCCTTCTGCAATGCCTTGCACTGCCAACATTAACTCTCATCTCTAGAGTGGAATCCTTTTGTGCCTTCATCAGTTTTGTTTTTAATAATGTTAAATGTTTTTTAATAACGTAATCTCCAATGCTGCTGATGACTTTTTTTTTCCCTTCCTTTTCCTGTCTCTCAACTTTATTTTAAGAAGTTTGTGTTCCAGGGAGAACTGAAGGCTGCAGTTCAGCTGTGCTTGGTACTGCATAACGGAAACAGTACTTTTTGGAAAAAGCTGTTTTGGTGGACAAGGGTGAATGCACTGTTAGAAGAGGTGGAGAGAACAAAACTCAGCAATGTCTTTGCTGCACACATCATGTGCTCATGTACTATTCTGTATCTGCACACCTTGTCACCTTCAAGTACTGTGATCCCTTGGCGGATAGAGCTGCCGCTCTGAGTATTGACACAGCAACAGCAAAAGATGCCATTAGGTGCAAAACATAAGATGTTTCGAACAGTCACTGTCTAAGTTACAGCGCTGTGAACATGGAAAAGTATAGCAGACTGTCTCTAAAATAGGACATACAACATTTGTGCTCTAACTGGACTGGTGTCTGATCTGGGCTGGAGCTGATTGATGGTGTCTGATTATGATCAAACACCTTTGACTCTTCTCCATGTTGCTTCTATAGCTGGTTACATTTCTCCTCGCAGTCTCCATAGTTGCCATAGATATCTGCTCAGACCAAACACTGGGCAGGAATTCGTGACCGCTTTTGGCTATGTTGATTTCCCATCATTAGGACGTCAGGACATGGGTAGATGCAGAGCCATCCCTGACCAGTGCAGTTTCTGGGAGGTCAACAAGTGAGGTTTCATGGGATCAAGCAAACAGGCAATGGCAAACACGTTCTGGTCTAGCGGTTGTCTTCTCATAGATTAATAGGTGAGAATGGATGGACAACAGAAGCAGGCTCGTTTTGACCCATCTGTCTATAGGCTGAGCTAGTGAACTTCTGATTCTTGCTTTTTCTTCCAATCACACCATAATGCTTGTGCGTGAACTCCTTCTCCTCATCCCAGGAGTTAACCATGACACAGATATCGAGTGGGATATTAGGACCTGGACACTGTGCGAGGCACTGCAACAGAGCTAGTACTGGAAAGAAAACTGCAACTCCCTTTCTTCAAAAATATCAGCCAGATTTGAAATGACAATTTCTGAAAGAAACCAAAGTGAGAGGCCAAAGAGCTAAGGACTTGTGTACAGTATGTGAACGTGTTCAGAAGAAGTTCGGTGTTCTAACCACAGACGTGGCTCTATCATCAGGTCAGTCTCTCCTCTTAAAGCTGTTATTCCACAAGCACTCACCAGAAAACCTGTCTTGGCCTTCAACCAAGTCTTCAACAGGAAAATTTTCAGAAACCTAGGCATGTTTGTTAAATATTTCCATTTCTGAGGCTGAATATTTTTCCACATGAGAAGACTGGCTTGATTTGTTCCGTTTTGTCTCACTTTTCCAAAATGTTTTGCATTAGCCCTTAGCCATGAGAGCCATCAGAAGGACCTGAAAACATTCAGGCACTAATCACAGCACAAATTCCTTTCTCAGTCAACACTGGCAGGCCAAAGCAGGTGGTTATACATTAGCTGCAGAGTTATGCAATGACTGCAGGTGGCAAAGGCAGAAACAAGAGCAAAGTGGAGGGTTGTTCAGGCCTCTGGTCCACACGAGGCACAGGCTGTCCACTTGGCTTGACAGGAAAATCCTGCTGCAGCTGCTGCTCCCACCGCTGCGCTGGTCCCCTGCTCCAGACCCAGCCCAGGTGGCCTCACCATCAGCCACAGTTTTCTCCCCTTCTGTGTCACTGTTGTCCCTCTTTCAGGTCTTTCTTTCTAATTCTTTTCTTCCTGAATCCTCACTGGAGGGAGGGAGAAGAGCCAGGGCCGCCCACCCGGAGTGTGTGGACAAGGTGGACCATGGACTGCCTTTGCTCTGCGTCTCTCTTGGCTCTTTGCTTGCTCCTGGCACATGACAGCAGTTCTAAGAAAGTCTCCCTTGGGAAAAAAAAGTCTGCTATCATTATGTCTGGATGATGCAATGTGCTAAAAACAGCAACTTCATCAAAATTTCCCCTTATTATTAGATAGATCTACTGTTTTTTTTCCCTTGTGGTCTGGTTCTAGCGCCTCCTGCTAAGAGCCTCATTGAGGGGGTGAAATGAAAAGATTATGATGGTCTGACTTCTGTCCTATATTTTGAATAGTTTATCCCCCTCAGTGCACACATATATGATATTCCTTCCCTTCATCTAACAGCTCTGCCTGGGTCTACTGAAGCTGTTAACTGCTTCAGGAAAACACAGAGCAATGCGTGCCCTTCTCCAAGATGTTCAGTTCTCTTTCTCCAGCAGACAGCTTTCTTGCTCCTGTAGCTGACCCAGCTTCTTTTCCCTTCTGTTATACATGGTTTGTTTTACCAGGAGCTGCATGTAATTTGAGCCCTAATATCTTCCTGCTGTCTGATATCCTAGGTGAGGAGAAAACCTCTGCTTTCTGTACTCTTTCTGCCTGTTTGCTGTAGCATTCCACTTCAGTTCTAAAATTTAACTACTTTAGTTTGTTCTTCAAGGCAAAGCAACTTCCAGCATTACTATTTTCTGTAGGTGCTTATAGCTGTCAATTTCTTTTTTATGTTGAAAAAATTCCTTATTCTTCTTGGCTGACCAAGCAATGCAGCGCTGGGAAACACTGTTCCACAACACCCCCCTGGAAACAATACCTCCTGGGCTATGTACAGAGCTTCTGGCCACCAGCTGCAGCTGTTGCTGCTTGGCGATTCGAGAAGTTGAGGCACAGCAAAGTGAAAATGTTCTGTTCCTGGCCAGCTGCCAGGCTGAGCGTAGAGCAGCCATCAGCACCACAGCAGCTTTCGGAGGGTCTCACTAATGCTGTCCCCCAAGTTCTTCTTGTTTCAAGGTGTTTTATGAATAGTCTCTCATCTAAAGACCTTTAAAGGCTGGCCATGAAGTCAGCTGAGCCTTGGTTTCACTCTGTGACTCACTCTTCCATGCAGGATGTGAGCTTCAGAAGCAGAAGTCGTAAGGAAACCAGAATGGGACTCTATGATATTAGGGACTGTGTGCTAGACTACGGTGTCTAAATATGTGTGTAAGTCCCTATTTATTCACAGACAGGTCTAGCTGTTTTCAGAGCCCTTCAAAGTTGTCCTTCTACTCTTAAGGGTCTGGTCTTCATTAACCAATAATGATTCAGGTCTTTGACTGCCTTAACTAGCAGAGCTCTTATACTTCTGGCAGCTACTCATCCGGATGGGATACAATGAGAAAGTCACCAATAGATGAAGTGCACTTACTGTTCTTACGGTGACAACAGTGCTTCTGTTTGGTTTAGAGGTATTTTACCTACAGAGTGTAATTACTTTGCCTTGTCATTATCTTTCTGCTTGTAACAATTACTGTTTATTAGTTATCAAGAGGAAGAATCTCTGTGTTCCCTACAATGAACCATGGTTGACCAGGTCGGAAGGCCAAGGGCTCATACATCCTTTATGATCTATAATGTCACTGTTTTATATACTGGGTCTCCAAAAGGACTCTGTGTCTCTTAACAACAATAGAGACTAAATAAACTTTGAAACGTGAACATCTGAGCAAAGCTGGCTGCTCAGGTGGAAGGTGTAGGACATAGTGCTTCCCTGTGCTCCTGTAGCAAAGAGGTGGCATTTCCCAGCATCCAGCCCACATTCACAGGCATCAGGAGAGCAGCACAGCGGGCTGCAGCAATTAAACCCCGAGCATCAGAGGTGATCAAATATACATGCCCATGTACTCTAGAATTCTTCCCTATACATGCTGGAAACAGGAGCAGCTCTGGCTTCCCTGGCAGCTCCTTTCTCCTCACCACTCTGAGCGTTCGGTAATGAGGTGACAATAAGGAGATTCAAGGTGTTTCTTTTGCTGTTTCTTACCATACTTTGCCTAAAGACACGGGCAGTTGGCAGCACATGCTGTCACGCAGCCAACAGACAGCTCTGGCCTAAATGTCTCCTCTCCACATCTGCTGTTTATTATTATTATTATTATTATTGTGCAATTTACATATGTTCTCTTCTGGTCTCAGATACTCAGAAGTAGAAAGAAAGTTTTTTTTTATTTTTTTTTTCTCAGCATTTTCTAACTATGGAAAATATTTGGTACTGTTCAGGATACTTTTCCGCTCAGCTCCATAAGAAATTCATTTGGTGATTTGCTTATGGAAGGGAAGGAGTCATATGGGAGCTTTTGCTCAGTTCTAGCAAATGCTGGCTTTGGACTAACAGACCTCTTCCAAACCTCGTGAGCAGTATTTCAAATTACCCCTCAGCTATTGCAGTGAGCTACATTGAGTATTAGCTTTGCTGTAGGGAAATAAAAGCTGAAGCAGATTGGATAAATGCTCTTCACACAGTCCGTCATGACCTCTCGATCATCAGATGCTCGATAGTAACAGTGGCTTCTCAAAGAGCGTGCGTAGGTCAGCCATGCTTTTGAAAGGTCTGTGTAAAGCAGCTGAGCTGATTCCAGGAAAGAATTTCTTCCAGCTTCGACCTTTTGCCTTTGGTTTTCTGCCAATACATCTGTGAGCAGAACGGCTCTGCAGCCGCGACAGGGCGCTCAGGACGTTCACGGACCCAGCGCTCTCGGCGCTGCAGGACACGCACCCGCTCCCGCTTGCAGGACGGCAGGGGCTGCCAGCTCGAGTGCTCTGCACTGCTGTCAGGTGCGGGCGCCTGGGGAAGGGAGCTGACCTCCGGCTGTGTTTTGCCAGCACACAAATAACCGAAGGTGGTAACAAGAGCACGGCCACCATATAGCCAGGGAGCTGTACGTAGCGTTGGAGGTGCCTGCAGTTTGACAGCAGAGATGGGTGATATTAGCACAAAGATTTCCTTGCTCCTAGTAATGCCTACCCCCTCAGTCCTACCAGTGCAAGTGGGATCTTAAATGGAGATCTCTTTTCTTTAAGGCTTTGATTCATTCATCCTCGACCTGATGTGGGATTTTTGTTTAAAAACAAAATCACAAGACTGAAGTACTGAGAAATGCTTGTCTTTTAGAGACATTTCTAGAAGAAGGAAAGACCATGAAGATCATCATGCATTAGTGACTTTGGTCTGTTGCAGGTAAACATAGCTGTCAGAAAGAGCAGAGGTTGTGCCATGGCACAGTGCAGCATATAACTCTTGACATGATACTTCAGCTTTGGTACTGCCAATTTAGTACTTGACACTAACTCATTTCCAAAACAACGTATGCAGCATATGGCCTCATTTAGGCAAGCCATGCAACATATCTGTGGTATGTGGGCATCAAAGGTCTTTCCGCCACGATTTACAGATTTACAAACCTTTCCAATGTTTTTGTTGACGGGAGCAGGGATGACTAATGGGGAGACACTGACAGGCTTTGTGGCAGCGTTGTGCACCAGCGTACTGCCAGCTTTGGAAACCCTGGCACAGCCAGGGAGCCCCTGAGTGTGTCCCCGCGCTCCCCCGCTGCGCGCCGCAATTTGTTTGCTTGTTTGGGGGAAGCCCTGGCCTAAACAAAAACCCTCATCTTGCCAAGTGTTATTTTCTCTCCACAGCCTGAGTCCTGCTGTGAGATCCCTGCAGAGGCTAAATCTGGAACGCCGCTTCTTGGCAGCCTCTTTGGGAGGGAAGCTGGTGAATATTGCCAAAGGTGGGTCTTTCCAGGAATACGTTTTGGTAGAGAGAGGGAGTTTCATGAATCCTGGAGGAGGGACACTGATTTAGTGGTGTTATTAAATACACGGAGGGTGTCATGAGAAACGTGTCAGCTAGCAGCATGGCCCCTGCTGCCCACTGCCCTGGGCAAAAGCTGCTGTTAAAATAGTTCTTCCTCGCTCAGGCCTGCAAAGCTGTGCCAAAGACAACAGTCTGTGGGGCTTATTGGTGCTGGCAGTTGTGAGTGTGTTAATGGCATGATAAATAAAAGGGCTTTAGAAGAAGTCTTCCTGTGTGTTATAATTCCTAGAATTGAAATAAAGCAAGCCAGTCACAGAAAACACTTTTCACATCAGCTCTTAATGGGCTTAGTAATGCTGGAATAGGCAAAGTTAGTTAAAAATAATAAATAAATTTTCCAGATAGGATGAAACATATTTGTTCCTAGGCAGAAATTCTTGTCACTGAATGGTTGAATGAGAAGTATTAAAACTAATAACTTTATGTTATTCAAGGACTTAAATAACATTGGTGACAATTTGGTTACTGTTTGTTCCCCACTTAAACAAACAAAAAATTACATACTATGCTTTGAGTGAACAAGGTCAGACCTTTTAAATAAAGTATGAAATGAGAAGGTCATGGTCTCTCATGTGAGGAAATGTGGCTTATATTTGTTTTTGTTTTCTTTTGGTTTAGGTTTGAGTCTGTATTTCACATTTGTTCTTGCACTTCATTTTGGCCAAAGAAGTGGTTGGAGCTGCTTTTGTGTGGAATTGGAAGGAAAGATATATCCAGGGAAGTTTACACCTGTGGTGCTTTTTAGGATTTCTTAATACAAGGTTTAGTTAAACCACTGAACAAAAGTGTGAAAGGAGTGAAAGAATGTTTTGGCCTCTGGGTAACTGAAATCTGCAAATAGTCTGAATGAACCGTTTGAAGACAGGATAGATTTAATCGTGGCATAAACAGTCTTTGACACAGTTAAAGGCTGTCTCTGTCCTATTGTAACTTAAAGGAAATCTATCTCTCAGCATTGGTATTCTTTAAAGTGCAGATGGCTGAAACAAAGTTAGGTTCCTAAACCTAAAACAAGACCATGAACGTTGGAGGTTGTGATCAAATGGAAGGAGGACCATCACCACCATATCAAGCTTGGGTTTGCAAATGTTGCGTCATTGCTTCCTCTCCCAAGTCAATGATGATCCACGGTTTGGTGGGGCTTTTGGTTTCCTTTTTGGTGGGATAGTTTTCTTCATTGATCGAGTGAATTAGGCCCATTCTACCAGTGTGAAAATTAGAGAATATTTAATGAAAAAGTGATTTTCGGCCATTCTTTGTTTCCTGGGTTTCTCCCCTCCCTTTCCCCTGCCCCCATGCTGTCCTCAGGCTGCCTGCGCTCCCCTGTCTCCGGCTCTCCCGTGTTTGTGTCTGCAATAACCTGGCAGAGCCCGCAGCCTGGGGAGGGGGAGGCTCTTTCTTTATTGTGCGCTTTTATGTATTCCCTGCCCCCCAGCCGCACAAGTTCACAAAATCCGTCTCTATCCCTACAGTAAATTCGTTCTCCCTGCTGGAAAGCTCCCATGCAGCATTCTGGGTGGCGGGTCAGACCAGGGCTGAATACAAATTAGCTGGAGGAAAATGGCATCAACTTAGGTAAAGAATAAAAGCAAACTGACTTCAAAGGGAATGCACCAAGTTGAATCTACAGTTACTATACACTAGGGGTTTAGTTTTAACAAAAAAAAAAAAAAAAAAAAGCAAACTTACAAAACAAGGAGTTCTTGCACTCTCCCTTCTTTCTTTCCACGTTACCTAGGAATAGCTTTTAGAAAAATCATGATCAAAATGTAGCGCTTTGACATTGGTTTGGGCTGTGACAACTGCTAGCAGCACTTTATTCCTCTTGATGTTTCTCAGCAATGCGCTGAGACTCCCCTGCTCACCGTGTCGGGATCAGCCTTGCGACACAGAAAGGGGGAGAGCCTCCGCCGGCAGCCCTGAATTGGCTGCCATAAATGAAGTCTGGCCAGCTTCCCAAAGATTAGAGGGCTTCCTCTTCTGATTTTTTTTTTCGTTTTTCCCTTTCTAGTCAGTCACTGATGTGTGCACCTCCAGCAAAGAAGCAGTAGTGAACGTGGAAGCTATGCAGCATATTTTCATGCTTGTTCTCCTGTTTCTTTTTTCAGGGGGTGAGGGGTAGGATGTGCAAAGGGGTTTGAAAAGAGAAGTTAATGAGATTTTTTTTTTAAGTCTATTTTTTCCTCTCCTCCCCATCAGCTCAGCAGATTACAATAAGAAAGAACTTATTAAAAACATGTCTGCTTGTCTTTACGAGAAGTCCCTGTATTAGAATGCCGTTGCATTATAATTAAGTCTATCCATTTGGTTTCTTTATAGTTTACAATATTCTTTTTGGAAGGCAAAGCTACTTTGCAGGGGAGGGTTCAGAGATAACCACTACTAGCACACTGGTCATGCTTACCTTCCTTAACTAGAGAGACTTTGCACAGCAAGCCTTGAACCTATTTACCTCTCCAAACAACCTGAAAGTGTCAGCTCTTCTGTGTTGAATGGTCCTGGGCTGCCTAAGGGGCAAGGGAGAGGGGGAAAGCAGGGAGAGTGACAAGTTATATCCAAACCGTGGAAGGGGAACAGAGGGAGTGAGTCTACAGCGGGTGCCTGAGCTCTGAAAAAAGGCAAGTAACCAGCACGTATGAACTTGAGCATCTGAGCTAAATCACAGTCACTTCATCTTATTTTACTTTTGAGCGCTTTTAGACCATTTGCAGGGTATGAAGCTAAATTGCTAATATGTTATTCACAGCTTTTATAAGGTCATCTTAGGGGAACTCTTAGGGGAACTCTTTTCTTTTTTTCTCTCCTTCTCTCTGTGTACTTCCCCCACAAAACCCATTAAAATAGTTGGTTGTCCCTGATTTGTCAGGTGCAAACGAAAGGAGTCCACATCGCTTCCAGAAATGAAAGCTTGTTTCACGTGGGGCTCCGGAAGAGCTACCTCACAAAGGTGCAAATACGGAGCACGGCTCCCAAGATAGCCCTAACATTTACTTTCTGCCCTGCCTGGAACAAATAACAGTTTTTAGACTCATCCTTGCAGAGCGGTGAGGAAAGAAAGCATATGTGCACTGCAAAAATCCTCTCATATACATGTCTAACCACAAGAATATCAAATAATTCCCTCTTGGTCCATAGGCTGGCTTTCTCAGCTACCCCAGATGAGCGTGTTAGACCTGGCTTTGGGATACTTGTTAAACCGCATGGAGTACGTAGGGAGAAGAGATTAAAGGAAGAATACAATCTGTGTGAAACAGTGGCCCTGACTAAAGAAGCAGATGATCTAAGGAAAGGAAGAGCTTCCCTTTAAACTAGAGCCTCTGCATGCAATGCAAATGATCCCATATGCAGCTGCCACTGGCAGGCAGCCACCCGCCTACAGAAGAATAAAGTCAAAGCAACAATTCCCCTGAACCCTGAAGCTTAGTGACTTCAAACAAGAAAGAAAGAAAAAGTGACATGATTTTTTCCAGTGAACTCTTTCCATCTCTAAACTGTGCTGATGACCTCATCAGCTACAGCTGTCTACTTGAAGCTTATCTTCTCTCTGTCCAATGGACCACATCTGGTACAATCTGTATATTTGTACCTGGGATGGGAAACATGCGGAACCTGCTTTCTCCAAAGCATTTAGTGAGAGCTTTAGAAATGAACCCCAGCTTTTGCTCACATAGGCAAGTACATGCAAATCTATTAACTTTACAGGAAATATATATGGAGGCAGAGATATCAACATGGACCGTTCAGTAAGTGTTGCCTTGTTAGACAAATTATTCTGAGGTCCAGTTGTGATTACATCAGATCCAAGTACCTACATGATCTCTACATATCGCCACAGGAGTCCTTTAATTGGGTCTGTGAACCTTCCATCCCCACTAGACCTGCCTCACCTACCAGGTTTGTTCGAAGGTCTTGGGGTGCATGTAGACACTTCCATCGCTGCTCTCACATGCGTCTCAGCTGTGCAGCCCAGTGTGACCGGAACAGGCTTTCTTTTGGAAATAAACTTTTTAATCCAATGCTGTGTCCTGTTTATAGAGTCTCCGTACTCCCCAGAGAGTAACAACCTTGGTGTCAGTTGCAAGTTTAGCATCTACTGTGCAGGGAATGCAGGAGGCTTTAGCTGGAGACTTTTTTATCTCTACAATATTCAGATATATATTCAAATGTGTCCTTTAATCTTTCTTGATTCACCTGGGGATTTCTTCCATGCAGAAAGAAACCACTGGGTTTCCATTCGATCTAATGTGGCTGCCAAACTGCTAGCAACTGATGTCGTTTTCACTGGGTTCACTGAGTGACATCTTGAAGACTTCCCACAAGTCAAAGCACTAAGCAGCGTGTAAAAGCAGGGAAGAGTAGTGACTCCCCAGAAAAATGACAGCGCCAAGGCCTTTATTTAGCAAATCACATCTTTTTTATGATCTTTTACATGTGTGTGCACTCACACACATGTATTTTTGTGGTGAGGAGGAATGCCACTCAGGTGGGGATTCACACAGGAGTGGGGATAAAGTACATGTTTTTAAGTTAACTACAAGCTCCAGTGTTTTGCTGAATCAGAGCTTGCTGGCAAACAAGAAAAAGCCACAGGAAAAGGAAAGTGAGAAGCCAATTTGATATTGGTTCAAATTGCTCGTTGTGTATTACTTCTTTCTATATGCAGCTAGACAGCACAATTCATAGCAGCTACTTGCTAAGTGATTATTGTTTATACCATAAAGAATGGTTAGTCTGACTTAGTGGCAGAATTTGAGGAGCTGAAAGCTGCAGCTCCATGGCCTGCTCTGGAGAAACTCTCCTCCAGGAAGCAGCCGAGAAACTCACAGCTGAGACGGGGATTGCTGGGGAGTGGAGGAGTAAAAGTTGACTCCGCAAAATACAGGAGTGGAAAAAAAGCTGTGAAAGAAGCTTTGGAATGAGCAACACTCTGATATTTTGTCT
The DNA here is from genome assembly GCA_034781795.1 of Crypturellus tataupa. Classification (NCBI taxonomy): domain Eukaryota; kingdom Metazoa; phylum Chordata; class Aves; order Tinamiformes; family Tinamidae; genus Crypturellus; species Crypturellus tataupa. Next base: position 411,406 of record JAWLRI010000157.1, read on the forward strand.
CTCCATCTGCTTTGGGAGACAGGCTGTCACCTTCCAAAGAAGTTCAACCTTTGGAAGAGTCTTTGCAAATGGCTTTAAATATTATCATATTAGCAAGCGTGTTTAGCTGTGAATACCTCCCTACTCCTCTGCTTTTTTTTTCTGAAGATCAGGATTTTATGCATTTCAGAGGAATGAAAAACAGGATTAGCACTAAAAACAAGTGAGAGGAACTTGCAATACAGCAAATTTAAGCCAACAGAATGTTTTGTGGTTCTTAGTATGAAGATTCTGTAGTTTAAGTGCAGAATAAGCATTCAGTTTGTGAGGATGTAGTTGTTAAATCATCCAAGTTTCTTTCCCCTCCTGAGGCTACAGTTCTACAGGAAACAGAGAAAGTTCAGTGGCTGAAAAAGGCCGCTCCTGTCACTGCAGAAGTTGCTGTGTGCTAGCTGCCCCATATTCTGGCCATCTCTTCATTCAGAAAAACAGAGAATCACAGAATGGTCAAGGTTGGAAGGTCCCTCTAGAGATCATCTAGTCCAACCCCCTGCTCCAGCAGGGACACCCAGAGCACGGGGCACAGGGCGGCATCCAGGCGGGTTTGGAAGGTCTCCAGAGAAGGAGACTCCACAGCCTGTGCCAGGGCTCTGTCAGCCTCAGCTCTTCCTCATGTTCAGATGGACCTTTCTAGGTTGCAGCTGTGCTTGTAACCTCTCATGCTGTCCCAAGGTGCTGCTGTGAAGAGCCTGGCACCATTCCCTTACACCTGCCCCTTCAGATATTTAAATTCATTGATTACATACCCCCATAAATAGAATCCCAACATATAGAAATATGATAACTACAATCCCACCCTCAGATCAAATAGCATTTTGTTCTTCCTACCTCCAAAGAGAACGGAAAACTAAAATGTGTGTGGGAACTGAGCATCCCAAATTTTCTGCTTAGAAGACTGCATTTTTGCTGACAGACCTTCCCTTGAACATTGACAGGCTTCAGTGGGTGCACCTGGAGGGCTTCCTATCATCTATGGGGCTTTTAAACTACTCTTCACAAATACATCCAGTGCATTTAAGCTGGGGCTGAGCGAGAGGAATGACATTTTTATGAATACATCTGAGGGTAGAATTTAGCCCAAAGGCAAAAAATTAAACCTGGAAACAATTTCCTTACTCTTACCCAGTTTTGGATATTACAACTCCAAAAGGAAAAATAGATGCCTCATATTTAAAAAAAAAAAAAAAAAAAAAAAAAAGGCATGAAGAGCATCTTTTTGGACTATTTATAAATTGTGCCTCCATCCTTAAACAACACAGGATGTTAGCCCACAAGACAGTATAATTTTCCAGATGAATTTAGTAATTCAGACCTGACCCTAGAACTCTCTAAACTATAGGACGCCATGTGAAAAACTTTCCTGTTTTGCCTTATATTTCCAGGTTTTTCGAGAGATAATGTAAAAATTGCTCCTCTGACTATTAAACAATTTGTCAAGCTTGTCTTCTAAACGAAACATTTTAGTCTTAACTAAAATGCTCCACTGATCCGTTTTTTTTTCCTAGAAATCTAAGAGAATGGCTTACCTTTGAAGTTGTTCTGTATGTTCAATATTTCTTGATATTCTATGTAAATCCAGTCAAGCTAAATCTTTTGTCGAGAAGAATTCAAACTCTTACCACTAAATCTAGTGGTAAGAACAAAGAACAAAGAACTCAGTTCAAGTGCTTTTCAGAAGAAAAGGACTAACTTCCACCAGAAGCAAGGGTTTATCGTAAAAACATATGCTTAAAGTGTACAAACAAAAAATAAGTTTATCGGGACTGATGGGAATCATTTTTGCCCAAATCTTCATATTTTCCTGTAGTGCCTCAGCTGAAATGTTGTTCTGCCTCTGCAACAGAGAGTCTAGTTCTCTTCGTAATTTCACCACTGGAAACCTCCTTTGTGGTGTACAGATTTCCAACTGTGATTTCTAAATCAGCATCAGCAACACAGATACCCCAGGAAATTTGCAGGAGGACCAGAATAGATTCAAAGGCCATCTGCAGATCTGTCTCATCACAGTCATAGGCAACTGTGAGCAAGCCATAAGCAGAGGTGAGAAAAGAAGTGGGAAACCCAGATCTTTTTACCTTAGATGAGAAAGAATGTAGAGTTTATCTTCTAAAGACAAGCAGAAAGTTCAGATATGAACCACAGTGTTTCCTATTTACTGAATTTTTTGCTGTCATTTCTGGGAAATGTGACCATCTGATGTCCTCACCTGAGAGAAAATACTGTGGTAATCAATCAGATGTGTGGAAAATGTCACTCAGTGTCATCTCAGTCAAGTGCAAAGCATTCTGCAAAGTGAGGGGTACACACACACACACACACATGGATATGTATCTGTATTTCCATCTGTATGTTACCAAAGTGTAATATAGTATAGTACAGTCTCAAAAATCAGGCTCTGGACTTTCAAGAATGTCTTTGGAAGAAAGGAAACTATTCTCTGAAGTGTTAAAATGATTTTAAGCATGCTGAGATGACCAAAAGATAGAAGTACTATTCTCTTCACGAGGTGTGTCATGCCTCAGCATTATCTTGATTAGATAATATCTTAACATAAAAGTCATATAAACATCATTATCTGTCATCTGAATTTATGACTCCAATCCACAGATTTAGGGCTGACTTGTAGACTAGAATGAGCCATACTCTTGCCTTGAAATATTGTTCTAGTACTTATCAAAACAAAATGAAACTCAGTAGATAATGCAATGGAGTGTAATGTCATAGAAGTTTATAAATCATAGCAGTACAAATCAACATGTTTCTGAAAAGAGTCTGGGGGTTATTTCCTGGAGTTTTCCCCCATATTTATTTATTTTTCTGTTTATTGGGAAGTGTCTATTCAATATTTCTTTGTCCTTCCACAGATTTAACAGTTCTTTATCATCTTGGGTGCTATTGTCAATTGCATTTCTTCCTTCGACGGAGATGCCTGGCTGGCTGGGGACAGGGAGGAAGGCAGCTCACAATATTTGGACATTGCAAACTGCATGGACCAGCAATATCCAATGCATATGCTGCTGGAAGACCCGTCTCCTCCTGAAGCAGTAAAAGTTTATTTCAATCTCACTGTAATTACCTGTATGATGTGTTGTAGAGCATGCAGAAGAGGCAAAAGGTACAACCTGTGTCACAACCAAGTTATGGATCTATGGATGAGGCAAATTCCTTATCTACATCATCAGCAAGAACAAAACTCCATCAGGACCATGGAAGGTGCTCACCAGTCTCAGGCACTAGAGCAGGAGACAAAAAACAGTTTCACATAAAATGTTTTACCTAAACCTATACTCTATGCACAGTGGCAGTCACTCAGCTTGTGGCTGAGTGTGATTCTAAAGCCTTGATGGGATTGCTCAAAGAGCTGCTTTTTGTCTCATTTTAATATGCATATATTTGCATCCCATGATGTGTTGTGTGTGAATGAGGCTTTGGCTCGCAGCAAGGTGAGGTCTGATTTTGATCTTCCCTGATCTAAAGAGCAGTTGCTGCTGTGAAAAAAAGAGAGGCATTAAGAGCAGTGTAAGACGGTGTGCCCATAGCGATGACTGGTGACACGTAGGTTAATTTCATTCCCTGCACGAGATCTCACGCTGGGTATATTGTGGCTTCACGCAGCTGTGAGCCATCAGAAGATCTCGTGGGAAATGGCATGGCTATGAAATGAATTAACCTGTATCACTGCTGCACAGCAGGCACCGTGATTAAGATGTAATTCCTCCCAGATAGTTTTATACTTCTCCCTTTGTAACCATTACTAATTCTGAACTGTAGCTCTTCTGACCTTAACCCTCTCTAGACCCACAGGGACTCCACTGGAGCAGGACTGCCTATTTTAAAGAGCCCAACACTCCCTCCTTCTCTTGACTAATCAATTGTTTGTGGGGCACAAACTTTAGGGGAAACCGAGTTTAGGAGCAGAGGACTTGTCACTTCATCGAAAGCTGAATTCTGCAGAGGCTTTACTTCGAGAGATGAAAGAGGCTTTAGCCTTGGGTGCTAAGGAAACTATGCAGCATTCAATCTCTTCAGAGCCGCAGTCAAGCTCATTGTTAGCTGTCCAAAGGAAGTATCATGCTATGCTAAATGTAAAGCCTCTAAAAGCTTTCCTTTTGATGGGATCTTTCAAAATGGATAGCTCAAATGATACACAAGAATCATAATGTCAAATGAATTTCATGGCAGAGAGAGATCTAACATTGCTTCCTAAGGGTTACCCATAAACCAACACTAATGAAAATTTCTGAAGTTCTTATGGAAGGGCAGTGACTTTTATAATTCTATCTCTTCTTACAGCAAGTACTATTTTTTTCACACACTTTTGCACCAGGGTCTATTCCCTGGATTGCTGTGACAGACTAGCCTTTTTTGCCAAGATCCTGAGGCCTGAAGCTGTTGATTTACCCCATAACAAAGCATGACATCTTCATTATTGAAATGCAAGTTTCAGCTTTCATAGAATAGTTGAGGTCTGAGAGTATGAAGACTCCACTGAAAAATAATTCAAATCCCAAATGGCAACATTGAAAAAGAAAAATATATTAGCTTTAATGTGCAGAATAAGTGCTCTATGCTTTGTAAAATTATCTAATTTAAGAGTTTGAAGGACAAAATACTCCTGTTTTATCATTCCCTTCAATTATTCTTGAATCTTCCAAAGTTGATCAATACATATTTCTGTAATTTATGAATTTTTCTTCCTATGCTCTGTGAACCCTTCAACTCACTTATTTACAAAACAAAAGGTCAGAAATTTCAGATTAAGACAGGAGATATGAACCTGATATTCTAGATGATGATACTTTTCTTGTAAAACCATGCGAATAATGCAATTACGGGAAACCTGAAAAAAGTTTTCTCCTTTCTAATGATTATGCTTCTGAATCCTTGCCCACCATAGCTTTCAATATCACTACCTCAGTGTTTAACTGCTTTAAAAGGTGTTTGCAAAGTTGTGGGCTCACCCAACCCAGGTTGCAGCAATGATCCTGATTTCTTCTTACAGAATGTGATGGCATGCCTCTCTGTTTGTTGCTTTTGGAAAAGGAAGAGCCTTCTGAGACTTTTCCTACTTTTCTGTTTGTGCAGTGGAGACTTCTGGATACACTTTTCCAGTATTATCATACGTGGTCCAACTCTGAGAGCTGTGCTTTAGGGCGTATTTTCTCTCTCTGCCAACAAAAAGACTTCAGGATAACAGTCCTGAAGTTTCCACGTTTTCCGACACGCATTTCAGCTGAATTGCATACTCAGAGGTTTGGTGCATGTTCTGAAATATTTGGATGAGAAGGACACTGTAGCGTGCCAAGCCTTCATTTGGCCAAATGTGGGCTGATTTGACAAACAGCTGAGGACAACAGGCCTCTGCTCTGAGTAAGCAGTCACAGCACTGTCATCATCAGTGTCTCACTAGGATGTCAGATAAGTGTAATGACTTGATTTTCTACGTTCATCACCACCCAGGTAATCACTCCACGGTTTTGAACAGGTGGTAACTTAGGGTCTTTTTTTTTTTTTTTTTTTTGTAGAAAAACAATCTTACTGCAAATGTCGATGTGGTCTACACCTGGTCTGAAAACGGCGGTGTGTTTTCTGCTGTGTTGTGTCCATTACCTGGTACCCTGCAGGTGGTGGCTGAATACCTGATGCTAAGAGACTATATCTCACCATTCCATCCCGAAATCCTGGTTTTGGGATTAAATACGTATTCAGTGACAAATTGCTTGTCCCATAATGCCTAAATGTGAGAAATAATTGACTTCCTAAGCTAGTGTCATGAGTCCTGAGAGCTGTAAGTTATTGGAAAGCTTTTTGGTTTTACCTGCGGGTATTGCTCAGCAAGGCAGCTGTTTGTTCATGTTCAATGAAGGGAAACATTCATTGCTCTGGTAGTAATGAGAGAGCTTCCTTCCCTGTGATGAGTCTTTGGATTTTCACTGGATTGTGGCCCATTTAGCCAGAGGCATGAACTCTCAAGAAGGAAGATAACTCTGTGAGTGAGCCGTGCTGGAATGCCTAGGTATTAAAAAGCTGTGTAGGCTGCATGCAGATTATAGTATGTAATTATTTATCTCATTAAAATCCTTCCCTGCTCAGGGGGCAGAGCAGTCACAGCTGATGTTTGTAGCTTTGTGATAAACTGGTAAGTCCATCCAAAGGAAAGGGAATCCTTTCCCAGCTTGACTGAAACCCAGGATACCAAGGAGATGGGATTGGACAAATGAACCAAGAAGAGAACTTATTTTGTACCATAGTACAGGCTAAACAGAGAAGTTTATTTGTATCAAACATTGTTCATGTCCTGCTTCCGTGGTCAGCCATTAATGAACTCTGTCCCCAAGAATCTGGTCAGAAATTATAATAAAAAAGTGTTTCCAACAATATGAACACATACATGAATCACTTTAAAAAATATTTGAAATAGTTTCAGGTTTTCATTGAAGTGGAAAATGTCTGTTGGATAAAAATGTTTTGACTACTTTAGAGTTGTAATGAAACTTTCAGGCACTGGGAAGCACAGAAAAAAAGGCATTCAGAAGACTTTCTGGCAATGGGAAGTATTAGTCTACAGATGTCTCATTACAACAGAGACACTGGAAGGGAAAATAGAATGGACTTTAGTCCTTTAGGGTAATAGGAAGCAGGTGAGAAATCAGAGAAGCAGAGAAAAACCCAGTCTGTGAAAACACTTGAATGTGATAGCAGCTGAAAAATGCAGGTAATTTTGTAAAAATTTCTGAAAGTGAACTGCAGCAATAGTTTGTTGCACCACTTTCCAGAACTTTTACTCTGCCTATTCTAGATACAAAGCTGGAGAGAAAGGCAATGAAATTCTTCCCTTCATCCAAAACAATCAGGAAAAAGAGTACTTGTCTCTTAGTAACATAGGAACAGAATATTCTACAGAGACAAAGCTTTCCAGACAGGCAGGTAGTAACATTGTATTTTATTCTATAAATAAAGTTGCTGTAAAAAGAATAATGTCATCTCACAATTTTTATCTGATGCAGTGGTGCCCCCCAAATCAAAAATGGATTAAAGATATCTCTATTGAGATTCAATATGTGAATACTAAGTTTGATTTCCTACAAGACACCTTGAACTCTGTTCCCAAATTTGCTTTCAGAAGACATTTAAGTCCTGCAGAGCTGCATTTTCTGGCTTTATGTTCTAAATACATAAAATTTAAAAAAAACATTTCTATTTTATGTCATATGGTTGTAGGTGGTCTAAAAGGGTGGCTCAGCTTTACAAAGCAAACACTGATTTTTTAACAACCATGTTTTAGTCTGGAAATGAAGAACTGACTTCTTCATTAAAAAAATTACCTCTTCAGGACAAGAAGCTTTTTAGGTACCTCTGCTTGCACTTCTGTTGACTGCCCCAGGGTCACAGCAGCAAGTCCAGTTCAGAACAAGTTTCCTCAAACATGTCTCCAGTCATAACTCAAGTGTGAACTGGGGGTTGAGGTTAGGAATATGGAAGAAAGGACAATGAAAGGGCAAGAGAGAAATCTTTTATTTTAAATTTACAGGACAAGAAATGAACCTGGAACTGAGAATACAAGATTTGATGGATCCCACGGGGTCCGCTCTCTGTTCTTTCACTTGAACTGTTGATTTTTTGAGACCTCTTTCCTCTTTAAAGGTGGATTCTCCCTAATATGCATGAGAACAGAACTCTCTAATATTACAGAAATATAAAAGGTAAGAACTCCAAGTCCTTCTTTTCAGTCTATTTTTTAGCAAGTATTTACAATGTACCCTTAAATAGCTCATATAGAAACTCTGAATAACTGCAAATATTTCATGATCTGAACCATGCTATTTACTTTTCCCAGCAGTACTGCCTCTCATTGTCTTACACATTTATATCACTATTAACCTTGGTTGGTAATAACAGGACGGTGTCTTTTAACTTCCGAACAAATCACTTATGTTCTGCATAATGTTTATCTTTTGTATTTTTTGTAAATTCAGGTTTCTCTCTCTGCTGTTCATGAGCTACTGCATTACTGCTGGTCCTTCCAGTACTTGGACTGTGATTAAACTTGTTTGAGTTTCAGGGTGGATCTGCAGGAATAGAAATCCAACTTTTTAAGTTACGTTTTGCAGAGAAAAGGAACAAATAGATTTCTAAAGTTTTACAGTGGCAATAGTATCTGGAGGAGGATGATCTGTGGAAGAAATCAATTCATGCCTTTATTGAATTACAAATCCAATTTGGTCACTCAGCCAGTAGAAGCAAGATTTGTTCATTGTCATGAGATTCGATATCTGAATGTCAGGAAACATCTTTCCCAGTGGATTACTTCAAGACCAAATGGTATTGCCTAAATGAAGATATTCCTATTTGGAGATGACCAAGAAACACATGAAATGCTCAAGTAGACTCTTAAGAAGAGAACATGATGACCATCACAACAGTTTGAATATCCTTTTTGATTTCATGATGTTTAACCATCAAAAGTGACTTTAACACAACTTTAAAACATTTACTTGATCTATTTACTTACATATCTATTTTTACTGCAACTAGTGGTAGAGACTGGGATAGACTGTCTTTTTTTACCGTAAAGAAAACTGATCATAATGGTGTGTTTTGGCGTTTTTAATTTCTTTGCACAAACTAGGTGAAATTTTGATCCAGCCATTTACTAATAGTAACCAGGTTACAGAAGGATTTCCTGGAGAATGGAGCCACATTTTTGGCCCAACTGGAAGTTGGTTGGCAGGAGGAGAAGGTACAGTAACACTTGGTGAAAGTGAAAAGTTTTCCAAATTCCCAAAGTGGAAGACTGAAGATATAAGTACTTTTCTATCCTTTTAATTCTCATCATTTCATATTTTTCAGATTCTCTACCCAGAATATGCATTTTCTGCAAATTTGCTGAATTTGTATTGCCTAATAAGGGATGAGATGTGTTGATGAGGACAGAGCATCAGCAGCTGTTGTTGCTTTAATCTGCACCCATTTGAACCTGTTAGGTTCTATTTTTTTCAGCTACAAAGCTGCAAAATAGAGAAGACTGACTTTTTTTTCCTCTTTCCCATCTTTCGAATCTAATTTTGCTGGCCAGTATTTGAATAAAATTCATGTTTGTCATCTGGATGGGTTGGCAGAAATAGCTTTCTGTGACCTTTCCTTAATCAGCCCATGTTTCACTTACAGATGGATTTTAGATGCTGGATTATTATTCTTTCTGTGAAGGAAAACTGCCAGAGCGTTCGGTGTGGGTGGAGTTTAATTTCATCAGCTGATTCCAGTGGTCTGCATAGCTGATGTGCGAGTGGAGACACAGGGGTAGATTGCAGTGTTACCTGCCTCTGCTGGGCTAGGTGAACCGAGAGAAAACCCTTTGCTGAGAATGGTTCTCAAAATCCTTACCAAAAAACATTCATAAACTGAGTAAAGGATTCAGAAAGTGAAAATAAAAAGCAAGTACATTTCCAGAAAAGCTCATTTGACAACCAAAGTCCTGGTTTGTTCAATAAAGCTATTTTCTTGTTTAGATTCTGAATTAAAACTTGACACAGCTGTCTTTTTTTATAATAGCAATTCTATACTGAGTGTTTCTGTTTTCAATAGCTGTTTAGCAGATTTAGGATCTAAATGATCACAGCTAAGCATTGAGGTTAACACTCCATTAAGATAAATAGAGAAAGATCACACCAATTTCTTTTCATACATTTATTTTAGTCATTTTTTTTGTAACTGAGAAAGAATACACTGCAAAGATTGTGTGAAGTGTGTTTTAGCTCACAAAAACCTATAATTTTGTTTAAAGTAGGAATGGGAAATGCAGTTAAGGAGAGACAAAAATAGAAGGATAAAATTGTCTCAGGATCTACAGAAACATCCTAGTTCAGGAAGCTCATCATCTCTATGAAGATAGGACACATAATTTTTTTCATTTTTCCTTTGGTAACCCCCCGCTTGGGTCTTTATTAAGTGTTTCTTTTTTTAATAATATGATCTAATAGCTGAACATTATTGAAAGTGTTCACTTCAATTGTATAATTGTATGCACTGTCTATGGAAACTGACCAAATTGTATTATCAGAATTTGTTGGAGTATTTATTGTTAGAAATCTGGCCCTGGATACAGAGAGACCCCAGATCAGGGGGCTATTGTGTGCCCAGTCTGTGCTTTTTTTTATTATGTTGTAGAATTCTGCGGATCACAACTGGCTAGTGTATACTAATTAAAATAATTTCAGTTTTTCAGTAATTACTAACATTCGGGTTATAATGATGCCCCATAGATTTTATTCAAGTCTCTTAAGTCAGTGGATGTGAGTTACTTTGTGTTAACTTTATAGTTTAAGCTCAGTATGCTACAAATAGTGTGTAAAATCACTAATTGCCATCAAGTGCACTGAAATATCACATCTGCTTTCAGCTTTTTTTTTAATGGAATGTAAATATTCTTGAAAAAAAATGATGTGAGGCTGAAATATTTCTCCTTAAGCTCCTCAACATAACCATTTTGCTGTGAGTTCCAAATGGCCAAAAGAGTTTCTAGATAGTCTCTTAGAGAAAACAAACAAACAAAAACCCTAATGCACCTTTGCCCTGCTGAAACTGCCTCTGCTTCACTACTGTGCTCAGTCACCAGTAAAAGACATAGTTCAAATTCTGCCTTGACTCTGAGAAAGAATGGATGAAAGCCATCAAAAGGGAATGACTGCTGTTGCAAATATGAGCATGGATTTATTTCCAGTTTGCACCACACATTGCACTGGGGATTTGTAAGATATATCATTTAGATATTTCAGAACAACCCTTCCCATAAGATGAAATCATAACAAATACACAGAAAGTATTACGCATGGGGAATAAATGGCATTGCAATTCTGAAAAACATCCAGTAAAGCCACAATATTTTATTGCTCCAGCATAAAAATTGAATCTTACTAGAGGTAACTGCCTTAGCTCTTCAAAAGTGCCCTATTAAATGTCACTCAGTGTCATTATTATAAATGGATGTTTGTGGCTAATGTGTGAACTTACTGATTCCTGGGTGTGTGCACATACTTGTGTGCTTGCTAGAGGCTGTGCAATATCAGCAAAACCTTTGTAGGGGCCACCTGAGAGCGTGTGGATCAGGATCCCTGCTAGGTAGGATCACAAGGAATAAAATGTTGGAGAGAAGGGGTTCTAGAAGAGCGGTCTTATTTTCAAGGATAACATAATCCAGGCTATGGATTACAAGGATAACATAATCCAATGGTCCATACAAATGAGTAGGGAATCAAGCAAAGAAAACCGGAGGTGTGCCTGGATGCACAGATTGCTCCTCACCTCACTTGAATATGAAAAAGTAGCACACTAGAGGTGGAGTGAAGGACAGAAGAGAGGGCAGGAACACACACACACAGTGCCTGGGGGTCCCGGTATGGGGTTAGGAAAACTAAAGTCTGGAGTTTCATCTGGTGAGAAGCATTAAGGGCAACAAGAAAAGTTTCCACGGATACATCAACTGCAACAGAAAGATTAGGGAAAATATGGGCCCACCTGCTAATGAAGAAAGGACACTGGTGACAAACGCAATGGAAAAGGCCATGGTAATCAATGCTTTCTTTGCCTCAAGACCAGCTTTCAGGAGTCGTAGATCCTTGAGCTCAATGGGAAAGTCTGAGAAAAAGAAAAGGAGAAAAGGAAGGAAGGAAGGAAAGAA
>JAWLRI010000157.1:424862-439748 GCA_034781795.1 Crypturellus tataupa
AGAGAAGAGAAGAGAAGAGAAGAGAAGAGAAGAGAAGAGAAGAGAAGAGAAGAGAAGAGAAGAGAAGAGAAAAAGGATTGCAAGTTTTAATTCCTTGGGATGAATGAAACTATTCCATGAAGGAGATTTGACAGTGTCTCTGTTGTGGTCCACAGTTTGATGAACAGTGCCTTTAGAAAGTGAAAACAAACACCTCTCTTCACCTCTGTTTGGGCCATGGTCCTACAGTGGTATGGGCTAACATCGGTGGAGGGCAGAGCCCATGTCTGTGCTTTGGCAAGGCTCTGTGCTATCCCATCACATTTTATGGCAGGATGGGTGCAGATTGCTCGTGCCAAGAAAGCTGATATCTAAGTTTGAGCTTTGACTTGCTGCCAACTAATGATCTGGAAAGTTTTGCCCAAGGATCTTAGCCATCTGGAGGGAGTTTATCTCCCTCATCTCCCATCAGAAAGGCACAAGCAGTAATTAACCTGGAGTGCAGCAATAAAGACAACTTGTTTCCTCAGCATTCTCCCCGTGTGTGTGCTTTCCCCAGTGTGCAATGCTGTGGGACTCGCTGTGGCGTTCCTGGCTTGAGGTCAGGTATCATATCAAATTTGATTCCCCTTTTGATGTTGTGAATGTTTTTGGGTAACCTACAATTGACTGGAGGCAATGGTAGGATTAACTATTTAATATTAATTAATAAAGACTGTGATGAGCCTGTTGGGCAGCCAAAGAGCGCCTAGGGGTTCCCAAAAATGCCACTGTCCCAGCCAGCTGGGTGGACCATGAGGTGGAGGTTGCTGGTTCCGTGGCTCTGCATCCTGGCTGCTCCTGACAGGATGGTGTGCAGCTTACCAATGCCTCCTCTCTGCATGTCCTGGCCTCCCGGGACAGCAGGGAAAGGGAGACATTGCATCCCTGGCAGGCTCCGTGCGGCGTCCCGCAGAGTCCCCACGCGGTCCTTGCAGATGAGACCTGCTTTTCTAGGAGACCTTTCCATTCGACACTTGTATGCATGAATCCAGAGCTATCCCCGGGGATGGAGGAGGATACCGGCCCAGGGAGCAGAAAATTTTCCATTTACTGAAATGCTACACTGGTAATACTGCTTGTTTTTGTTTCATTTATTTGCCTTGGAACTTTTTTTCAGCTGGGACAGTTAATGAATATGAAAGAGATCGTATCTGTGTTGTTTCATCTGGTCTCTTTTATAAAGCACTCAAGTCAGCTTTAGTAGCTGGAAACGCAGCCGTTTCTCTTCAAATGCAGATGGTATCAGAGCTGATAAGTCAAATTAAGGTCTGAACAAGTAACTCTAGACTCCATCTCAGCTAGTTTAAGAATCAGTTTTAGAGGTTTATAATACCACAGTGGGTACTGTTCTGTATTATCTCAATGTGCAATGATTTACACATTTACCAACCACTTACCATTAATAACATGGACACAGAAAATCCCAGTGAGTGAAGCAGAAAGCACGATACTGAGCCAAGTTACCGCTGGTGCCATGGGGCCCCCATATAGAAAGTAAAGAAACGGTGCAGAAGCCTTTATTGAATTTATATCACACTATGTACTTGCATTCATTTACTGTGATTGCCTTGAAATTTTTCTTTCTTTTCTGATTTTGTTTAATGTAGCAGATTTCTGTATATGATGGAGGAGAAGCATAGATAAATGGAATTTGACCATGTTTAATATGTGCAACTTCTCAATTACTTGTATTCAGCTCTTAGCATAGGACACCACTTGCCTTCCAGTTTTTGACGAAATATTTTTCTGATTATGAGCACAAGATAGCTGTATGCTTGATGTAGTGATAAGTTGAAATTTAAGAAGTTTTCAGCATTATTCATGATAAATAGATAACAATAGGAATAAATACAAGTTTTAACAGGAAGTATAGCTAAGATGTAAAATTATATATTGCCTCAAGAATGTAAAGTACTATACAAATCTAAACCTGTTTTTTTTTTTCCTGCTACATTTGACATGTTCTGTTGCCTGGCGCATTTTTTGGCTCTCGCCACTGAAGCATTTGTGAACATCACACTGCTTAACTGGTGGCAGCCTCAACAAGGAAATATTCTCTCTACTTCCCCCCTGCTTACAGAGAGAAAACTGAGATTCGGTGTACGCTGAGTGAGGGACAAGGAGTCTCACAGAGCCTGGTGGCAGTAGCAGGTGCTGAAGCCGGAATGTGGAGCTCCCACCCGTCCGCCTGTCCACCTGCCTGGTGGGGTCGGTCTGCAGTACGGCCCCCTTGCCGGCTCTGCTGGGGAGTCACGGGCTCACATCCTTACACGGCCTCGAGCGTTTAGCCTCACCTAGGACCTGTCTGCCTCCACACTCTGCGTTTTTGGAGAGGAGGTGAATTTTTCAATTCATATGCTTCGTATTTTTATGCTCAGCAGCGGTAATACCAGATTTGGAGGGGTCACTGCCCAGCTACCACAGTGGAGAGGCTCAGGGTTTGGATGCTGCTAGCTGCAATGCGTTCCAGCTTCCAAGAAGTCTGGTAGCACATGGCACCTGCATGGCTTTGGTCTGAGTTTGGATCACCTATGTGCAAGGGAGGAGGAGGAGGCTGGGGTGCAGAGCAGGGGATCCAGAGCCTTCTCTCCTTGTCCAGCTCTGCCCTACGTCTCCCCATCTCCCAACAGCTCTGCAAAGCAGCAGTAATTACCTGCTCTCTCCTCCTCTGCCCACCTGGGCTGCAAGTCCTTTGGGGACTCATTACTTGCCAGCAGCACCTGTCTCAGTCGCATCTTGTTCCCCGTGAGGAGCCATGGGGGCTGGTCCAGTCCAGCAGGGACAGCCGCAAAGGGATGAATAAAGCCTACAAAGAGCCAAAACTGTGCACAGCAGAGCTCATTGTACCTGGTACCGCTGTTGTTCCTGCTCTGAGAAGCAGTGGCTTTTCGGGGAAGAAGCTTTAGCTTCGTGAAGTTCCATAAACTCTCCATTCCAGGGAAAAAAACTTTGGGGAAGTTTGGAGGTATTTCTCAGTTCTTCGTATGACAGAGTTCAATACAAAGAAAATAACTACTATTGCCATTGTTCAATGAATAGCTATTACTTTAGAATTAAGCTTTTAGTACAAGGATATCCTTTTTTTTTTCTTATAATGTGCTTTCCAAATATTTTCTAGAAAATATTTGGGAAGACAAGGCTCACCCCCGCAGTGTGTAGGTGGGAGACAGGACACCCATGCAGGATGCACAGGTACACAGAACCGAGAGCTCTGGGCACCATGTGTCTCCCTGCTGCAAACACTCCAGCCTGGGTCCTAAAAGCCCAATAACTCAATTAATGTGACTCTCTGCTGAGCTAATTAGCTCTGCCACTGATTAATGCAGGTGCAGCAGCACACTGCTAAACGTATATGTGCTTGTTGGAGCCGGGCAGTGTCTACACAGCACTGTGGGTCAGTAGTGTGTGCAGGAAGTAACTGCTACAGAAAGATATAGGAACAAATAAAGATAAATCATTTCTTATTTGAAGAATCATTTGAAGTCACATTGAAGTAAAATCTGGCTATATATTAGAATAATCAGGATATATATAACATTTGTCAGATTTTATAGGCAGAGCTAATAAGCCTGAATCAAAAAAACTTTTATTAATATGCAAAGTCAAGCCAGTTTTATAGGGCAAGACCAAACAGTAATACAAATGCCCAAGGAAGTCTGGAATTCATCTTCTGATTTCTTCTGATGCAAAATTGATGCTGATACACACTGTCATAAAGAGATTGTCCCTTTGTTCTTCATGTCAGTATTGTAGCTGTGGACAGAACTCCAGAGAATATTTTTCTTGTGATAATGTATTTCTAAAAATAACTACACTTTCACACTGAAAACTATAGAATCCAATAGCACTCATCTCACAAGCCAAACAACTGTGTCACTTACAACTGAGGAGGAAAAAAAGACACCCCAGTATTATTCAGATCTGTCATATGATAAAAGACAGTCCAGTGATGGCTCTGAATGCAGCTTGGCAAAGACATGGCAATTTAATGTAGCTTGTTCCTTTGTATTTTTTTTTCTGTTGTGTCTTTTCAGTTTAATGAAGAAAGCATAATTAAAGGAATCTGAAACTTGATCTAGAGACAAAAGCATACCTGTTAAAATGATCTGTAACTAATTGCCCATTAAATACAGGCTATGCCTAGTCATGGCTGTGATGTTAGCGTAGGCTTCTTGACAGCAGGTTTTTGACATGATAGCTTGTCCTGTCTGTCTTAGTGGCTCAGAAGGATCCTGAATCACTTCTGATACATGTATCTCAAGAAGCCATTCCTAAGTAGCTTATAATGTCTATCGAAAGTCAGGTGAGTTTCTTTTCTTTGCTATTCCATCCATGCCCAAATTATAGCCCTGAAAATATATTCCTTCTACAAGTTTTGTTTTATATACTTGTGATTTCAGAATCATTTTTTACACTGCCCATCAAAAAAATAAGTCTGCAGGGCTTTTTGTCTTGTAGCAAGCTTAGACCATTCTCTACTTCCAAATATTGGAAATCTTACTTACATTTTTGTTTAAACTCTCAAGTGATTGGAAAATACATGAACTAGGTTTCTCCTCAAGCTGTCAATGGTTTTTAGAGAACCTGTACTGCAAGTTTCAGTATGTTTGTGCTGTGTTCTGCTCCCCATTGGAAACTTGATGCTCAAATATTTTTTTTTTTTTGCCAGAGCAATTTCTGTTAAACAGTATTAAGCAGCATATGAGTGGTTACAAAGGCCCCTTTATCATCTCACGTCTACCATTCTGAGCTTCCCATCATGTACGCCTTTCACTTTAAACCTATGCCCTCCTACAGCCCGCATAGTTTCCTGATTGCCAGGATGCAAGCAGCGAAGAGGAAAGCCTCCTGGCATGTAAGATCAAGTAGACATCAAAGTGATGAGGTGAAATTTTGTTAGTTTTATACTGTAGGGAAGATGGAACAAAACCACCGCTATTTCCAGATCTCCTGGAGGATTTTAAAAACAAATCCTCCTATTCAGGAATAGATTAATTTAACCTAGCTCTGTCTAAAGTAAAAGGTTTTTGTAGTTTTAGCCAGCATTTATTCGTGATTACTGTTTGTTGTGAATAGCAAATATTTTGATAAGATTAAACTTCTTTTCTGTAAGTAAATAGAAAGAAAAATGCAGAATGACTTTTTTTTCCTTTACAATTTACATTTTCCCTAATCTCACAAGAACAAACATGATTGTGCACACACACAAAAACCCTTTCCACGGCTTTCTTAACTCAATTAAATCTGTAAACACTAATTTCTTTTTGTCATACTCAGTACTCTGTTTCAAGTTTTTGAGCAGTGAAGAAAGATGAAAATTCTCCTTTTCATAGTTGTATGGAAGGAAGTTAGGAAGCTGGGAAATGAGATGTGCAAGGGAGGAGGCAAAATAGAATAAAGAAACTACGTGAATAGGAATACGAATATGAAATAAGACACCTGAAAAAAAGAAAAAGAAAAGAGAGAGAGAAATCAAATTTAAACCAGTCTGTTCTTAATTTATGTCAACTGGCAAGTAACAACCACGAAAGCTATTTTGGGTATGGATATCCCATCTATAGCTCAAGTAACTGGAATCCATCCAACACGCCTTTTCCTTATCTTTGTCCTAAATTCTAAAAATACAGTACACCTTGGAGGCAGAGGTGCCATCAAGAAAGATTATTTTTCTCTCCTTTCTCTTTTCTCCTCCACTAAGGCCATGTGTAAATAGCAGAAGGACAGGAAGGACAGCTCCTAAAATGAAACTTGCTTGTAGTTGTCCTGAAAACCTACTTATGAATGAGAGAAAAATGTGGGTGGTGAGGTACAAAATAATTCCAAAACAGGAATTCTGCTGGTATAGCATGAATATATTGTGTCAGTGCCCTGATGGTAATCTTGAGGCTGGGTAGACACATTTAGTTCTCTGAATAGAACTAAGCTACTTTATAGATAGAGAACAAATTAAAAGCTTATTCTCATTTGTTTAATGATCATGGACAGATTTATTATTTTAATGTAAGGATAAATTTGTGCACTATTCTGTCAACTTAATGAATCTTTTGAATTGCAGTACCTCAAAAAATCCTTATTGTGGAAATGAGATTTTCTATTGTCAGGTAAGTCCTTAATTAGGAAGTCAAGAATGAAATCTGAACTTTAATAAAAATAATTTAATTAATTCATTATTTTGATATGTGTTTTGGCTAAGAAATCTCCATTTTCTCTGACTTCATTTTACAGAAAATAGCAGTACGTAGAGCACCTTATATGTATATTTGCAGCAATATGAAAATCTAAATTTGAAAAAATAATTTGAAATAATTGTTTGAAAATTGAAATATAACAAAAAGAATATAAATAACTGGGTTCCAATATACAATTTTTGGCTATTAAAAAAAAAAAAAAAAAAGAGAACAGATTTAAAGAGATAGGAACATTTTATGGCATCCCTGAGTCTCGTTCTTATAGAACTTCAGTGGCTTCATGAATATTGCACAACTGCATAAAGGTCACTGTCAAAATCTCACCACTCAACTTGCTCACTTTCAGCGCAAAAATGCCAGTGTATTTAACTGTTCTTCACTGTTTGTTAGCAATAATACATTTTTATTAATTCAGTTTGCTTAATGAGCATTTGTCATGTTGTGTGTTAGTGACTGGCGACATCTGAACCAATCTTAAAATAGTTATGACTTTAGACAACTATTCATTTTGCATTTGCATTTTGCATTGTCCTTTTGTAGTAATACATCAGAAGGGGTCTGTGGCTGGGAATCCTATCTACAGATGGGTAGACAGATCTACAGATCCCGTCCTGCTGTGGGTAGCCTGTGTTCCCTGGGTTTGCAGGTAGCTATTCCAGGGTGATGCCAGAGGTACTTTACTGAGACACTACTTTTTCCTCTCTGTAGCTTTAAACTTCTCAGCCTTAAAAAGAGCTACAGAGATGAAAAAGCAGTGTTTCAGTGAAGAACAGTTGGCCTCAGACTCTGGAAGTGGTTCCGGCTCCGGAAGCGTGCCGGCTGCATTCAGGTTCATAATTATTACAAAGCATCTGTGATCTCATCCCAGTGCATTAGCACCTTTTCTAGCTCATCTCCTGGCAGTGCTTCAGATTCTCCCTATTGACATATCACAGGGCAAAAATAGCAGAGTAGATGGAGATATAGGGATCTGAAAACAGTAGATGTCTGTGCTAACAATGTATTTGTGGCTTTGTGCTAGAGCACAATTCTTTTTTATTAAATGTAATTTGGTTGGAAGTAAAAGAAAAGTCGCTTCCCAAACACAAATTTGAAATGAAAGTTTAATGTGCAAAAAAAAAAATTCACAAAAGTAAAAGTATTCGACTATTCACACAAATTATAAAAAGCAATAGAAATGCTAAAATACACAGAAATATCCAGAATTTTTTTTCCTGTCTCTTTGCTGAAATCCGCTACGGCACAAAAATTACGATCTGTGTCCTTAAGCACAAGTGTAAAGTCTTTACCAATAGTATTATATGCTATTTGTGAGAAAGTGCAATGCAGTTTTTGACAAAAAAATCCTCAAGGTCTTCTAAGTCATATTTTAGTATCTGCTAAAGGCTGAAACTTACTTGCAGGAAGCCCTATATGAACCCATTTTTATGGCACTTGGAGATTTAGCATATGCGTTACGAGGCACACAACCTGTAATGTTTATTTGGTGAAAAAATATAAATTTGTTTTCTTAGGAAAACTTCCTCAGAATTTTATGGAAGAGCAGGATCCCTCCTGCTCTTTCCTGAAAGAGCGCTTTTATCTTGTATACACAAGGTGATACTTTGTCGGTCTAGCTGAGCTGGGCTTTATCTAACTTTGGCTGGCATCAAGGGGTCTGAGTCCATTTCTTGTCAGCAGACCTGTGTGTCAGAGTTGTTGGGTCACCCCTTGCCTTACCGCAATCTCTTCGACTAGCAGCGCCTCTTGTTCTGTATCTTCTGCTCTTCAGTGGGAAAAAAGTATTGATAAGCTCCAGGTTTGTGTTAGTTTCATAATTCCCCACGTTTTTAGAGATCCAGAGTGATTTTAACACCATAAGCGCCTTGGGGATCTCGAGCAAAGGCAGTGCTTTTGCAACGATAATTTCATCATAGGTCCTTTTACTTTCAAACAATTGTTTTAATGAGTGTGTCAAGAAACACATAGCAGTTTCTCCTGGGTAAAAGGCAGGGAGCTGCAAGTCTGTAGTGCAGCTGATATCACTGCATTATGAACTTAGTTACTCGAGTTAGTGAAATCTGCTGTGTGTGTGTACATTTACCTTCAAAAATATATTTAGTTCTTCAAAAAGCCATTCTTTCCTTTTGTACTGCCTATTACCCAGCATGAGCCCCTGCAAAGGTAAACAGCATGCAACAACCAGGCATCTTCCCTGCACATGCGCGAGTGTGTGCTTGATATCCACACACACAACACCCTTTTCCTGCAGCCTCCCTCAGTGCTTCCTCTGGAAGCTTGGTAGGCTGGCTTACAAAGCCAGAGTAATTCCTGTTATACATTTCTGAGGAAAATTTGTGCTATTCTGCAGTAAAGAGCAATGTCTTTGGCCCATGGTATTGCCTGGGGCAGCAAGAAGGATTATTAGGACATGTGCGTGTCCTGTTATGACTGGCGTTTCATGTCTGCAATTAATAATCGCACTACGACCAACCTGACCTTTGCTGCAGTGACTGCAGACTATCCACTTACAAAGCACTTTGGGAGCTGACGACTGTCTGGGATTGTCGTGAGGAAGGACCTATGCGGAGAGCCCTACAGCTGCCTTCCCGACTGCTCCAGCACAACCGTTTCTGTCTTAACAGAGGCAATTTCTGACGAACTGTTTCACAGGCATAAACATGAGCCCTGTGAATTGGTGATCATCAGCCACCGCCGCCGGGCCATGGAGGACAAGCACAGCTAACCAACTGAGTCTCCAGCTGCCCTCATTCTGCCAGTATTGAAACTGCTCTGTAACCAAAGCCTCCGAGGCTTTGAAGTCTGGAGTCCCAAGCTGAGACGAGGCGAATCGAAACTCGGATATCCCCGTCTGAGCCCCGACAGCTCCATGCTCCCCTGGGTTTTTGGATTCCCGAGCTAGCAGAGGCCCTCTTTCTTGCCTTAATGTGTCAAAATTATACGGCAGTCATTCTATTATTTCAGTCCAAGGTCTAACCCGATCTCATGGCACTTCTGCTGTTTTGTGCCACTTTCTCATGAGAGAAACTCATTGAAGCCTGATGTAAATCTGGTTCCTTGTCTTTGGATATGCTCTGTCCTCATCTGCATTAAAGATCAAGTTCTTACTGGTTTGACTGTTTTTAAACCCTGTTTGTTGGTCTTGCATGAAGAAACTCAACTTTATACCTTGTTAAGAGTTGACAAAATATTTTCCTTTTTTGCTTTGGTTTTTGTAGTTCCCTCAACTTTAAAGTTGTTTATTTTTCTTCTTTTAATCAGGCTTGTGGAATCAAAATGCTATTTTGTCTGATAGCTTAAAATGCTTTTTATTTTAGGTCTGGTCTTCTGTATTGCTGACAGGACATACAAAAACCTTAAATGATTTTTTTTCATGGAAACCAGAGGAAATACCACCAAGTTTCTTGCATGCAAAAAAGCAATCTCCTCCTTTTTCTGAACAATTTTCTAAAAGCGATCCCTTTGTTTTCCATTAACCTAGAATAAATCATCAGAAAATAGTTTAGTATCTCTTTTGTAGCTGACTGCATTAACTCTGCTTCACAGAATGGCAGAAATCCTAGTTGCTGAAGAAATTCTTTAGTATACAGAAACCTAAAACCACGAGTGCTTCAAATAGATAACATTTTGCATATGATGCCACTGTAAGGGCAATTTACAAAAAAAAAAAAAGTACATACGTTCAGATATAAACCATTAATAATTTTGTAAACTGAGCCAAACAACCTAATCTTTGTTCAATCAAAGACTCACAGGTTCAACAGAGATGTGACTGAGTTTGAACAGGCTGATGTGGGATGAAAAAGTTCTTTATTCAGCAAAAAGCATAGCTGTGCACTGGTTGCACATTGTGTCAACAGTGGAAAGCATAATAGATGGTAATGTTGCAATGAATTATATTTCCTTTTTCAAATCCCTGTGGGTTTAGGCTGCAATTAGATGCAGAGTAAGTTACAAGGTACAGAGAGAGCAGATATCCTTAGACCTCTTCTATCTGCTACATAATTGAAGTTAATGTGATATAGTAAGGCTAAACCTGTCAAAATTAGTCTTACCTCATAATTAGATGGTGAAATACATGGTTAAATCAGAAAATGGATCTTCCTTTAGTGTTAGGAGTGGTATGCTGGTAGAGTTTTATCAATATTGTCTTTACTCAATACTGAGAGTGTTTTATATGTTTCCAGTGAATGACTGGGGAATCTCTTACCTTGTTTGTCCTCAGAAACAAAAGTGCTCTCTTGAGAGCGCAGCAAGAGATAATGTCACTTGGCAAACAACCTCCTAGGAAGGAGGTGTGACTAAGAATGTTAGCATTTCGCTCTGAAAAGTCGGCACCAGCTTGACCTATAGGTGTTGAAATAAGCAGGAGACAGTGACCGCGGCAGAGGAGCAGAGGATAAGGATGGGGACTGGTGTTGAGAATCTCTGACTGCTACTGCAATTCGGAAAGTGCTGTCGCTTGACAAATACTTGCTTCAAACTGAGTTCCCATGAATCTCAGGGGAAATAGGTCAGGGTAATTCAGAAGCACCCGGGGAAATTGGGCCAAACTGCATTCGTCGAGGAGGACAGAAACCTCAGCAGGACAGCATGTGCATACCGACACAGGATTAACGTACAGCCCCTACCCACGGACTGGTCCCAGCTGAAATCAGTCATGTTCGTTTGAGATAAAAGCAAATGATTTGTTACTCTTCAATGACAGTTTCAAAAGGTTTCTGCTTATCCTTCTCAAGAACAACCTTCCTGGAACCTGCCTCAAGAGGCAGGTAAATAATGAGTTAAAGATATCAGTACACAGGCCAGAATAACAGCTTGTAGTTATCATCCTGAGGTGTTAATGTACTTGAAAATCAGACCTTCTCAGCAAGGTAATGGTCATTAGATAGATCAGTAAGGAAACATTTGTGTTTCAAGTTTGCCATCTATTATTGCAGCCAAGCAAATTCTACCTTTATGTCCTGGCAACCTCAGGAAAATATATATGGCGAAACCTATCTTTCTTCACATTCACAGTTTGATGATGCAAAGTCTTGGCGGTGACCTTCTAGCTTAATTAAGTCCTCTCGTAGAGTATAAATTATACATTTCTTAAAGAAAGATCTGAAACACTTTAGCAGCAAGTGATAATTCTTATATTAGTTGGCAGCTTCTGGGAAAAAAAATGATGTGTGCTTCCAATAGTATCAGCTATTTCGGGGGCAGTGAGAGGATGTTCTTGCAACTCGAGCACCGTATTGTCTGGAGATTTGGATTCAAAGAACTTTCTCGGTGACCTTGAGCAGTCATGTGCCCTCTTCATTTCTCACTTCCTTTCAGTAAATTGATTACAGAATATCTTATTTACAAGGGTCTGCTACTTCTTTTGAAAAAAAATCTCATTTTTATAGATATGCACAATGTTATTGAAGATCGAATTTTCGAGGTGCTGGTCTAATCAGTCCTTTCTGATGCAAGAACAAGAGGGAGAGAGATCTAAATCATCAGGTGGTATTTTCCATATGAAAATGGAGTTCTTTACAGTTGCATTTCACAAAATCCTTTGAAAGATTTAATTTTATTCCATTTAAGAAAAACAGCTCTTGAAACTTGGAAAGTTACCAAAAACAAGACCAAAGCAAATCATCTAGACAATCCTTAAAATGGTACTTTTTCCAGTTTTGTCTTGATAATTTGGTGGGAGATGGAGTCTCTGTCACTTATCATAGTGCTAACTCTGTTTGTCAGTCTGACCATTTCCACATCTCTTGCAGTAATCCAACTCCCTCCAACTTTCTCCCTACTTGTGTAGTTACACCTTTCAACATGACTGAAAGGGTTTGGATATCTAGTTCTGTCATGCATATGGAGCAAGTCAGTTAGGAGTCCGAGGATGGTACTCTTAATAAAAACTATAAAATTTTAACAGTGTTTGAGCTATATTTGGGTTTAAATCTGACTGTTTTTCTTTGAAGCGGGTAGCCCTATTTTTACACAAGTTTTAAAATTACTTTTATTTGTGTTCAGACCTGCACTGTTATTTTCCCGCATTTCTTCCTCTGTCTATATATATTTACAAAACACACAATCATTATGTTAGGTCTTCTTTAATGCTTCCCCTTAAACTCCAGTAAAATGAGATAAAAATTAAAAACATATTTCTTATAAAAAAAATCGGAACAGAGTGACTATTTTGAGAGGAGTATTTCTAGATACACAACATCTGTAAAGAATGCAAGGGGAGAGGAAGCAATACTGCAGCATATGGTTTCCATTTGGAATTTGAAGAAGAGATGGTGTTGTGAGATAGGTGGTGTCCTTCCCTCTGATATTTTATTGGACTGCAACAAGGGAGAAATTGAGTGAGTTTTCCGGTTAAGAGATTCTGCAGGGTAGAACATGTTCTCTGCAGCTCCTCCTCTTTGTGTGGTACGGCAGGAACCTAAATTCACCTCATTTCTGCAATATTCAGTGTGGCTTCTGCAAGTCCTGCAGTGCTGTCAGATCTCACAAAAATCCTTACTTCAGCTTTTAGCTAGGAATATTTTCAGCTCACTTAAGGACAATACCTACACCATTTGCACAAAACTGCTATTATCAGCCCATTCAGGTGTGCTGAGTTCAGAATATCAGGAAAAAGAAAAACAGTGAAGGAAGGACAAGCAGTTCCTCTGGACAAGGAACTTTTTTGTTGTTGTTTGAGAGGGGAAATGAAAAAATGCAAATTAGGCTTCATATTCTTCTAAAAATGCAAATAGTTATAGCAAAATATTTTGAAATATCAAGGTGGGCTCTCAATTGGTATAAAGCTTCCGTGCTAGCTCTCAGTCTGGCCAACTGCATTTTATGTTTGTGTGTGGTCAGGATGCGCTTTGAAGTTATATATGCCATTAACTGACTGCAATTGGAGGTGCTCTGCACCTTTAAAAGAGAGATCATTTTTGATGCCTAAATATAACCTTCAAAGGATGAGCCACCTGGGTTTTCACAAATCTTTCCAAAAGTTTAAAAACATAAATACATCCGAGATGATTATGTATGTATTTCTCTAAATGCAAATGATGTCTTCGTCTTCATCATGCACCAAAATGGGGAGCATCTCCTACTGAGAAGCCCTCATGGCTTGATACTGATGAGCAAAAATATACGTAAAAATATAACTGATGCATTCATGACACATTAAAATGTAAATGTTTCCTTTGTTATCCATTTCAGCGGGAAAGTATTGGTATTTCCAGTCTCAAACTTTGGACAAGAAGTGAAGTATAATGTTACTTGGTTGGTACCACACTTCAAATCTAGTTTGTTACACTGTGGATGGGTGTTTGAAGTATGTGTGAAATTCATGCACAACGCAGTCTAGACATGTGAAATTGCTATTCTATGTCATGTAGCCTTAGAAAAGCAGCTTTGCTGATGGAGTGGCGCTTAAGGAAGCATCTTTCCTTGCTTGTTTTTTTTTTTTTCCACTCAATGTGTCCTTTTACTAATTACAAATTCCAACAAATTCGATTAAATCTATATTTGTCAGGATAAGAAATAACAGGATGATTCCCATCCAGCTTGCACCAGGAACCTCTTCTGTATTCACAGCTCCGTGTGCAGGGAGGGACCTTAAAACCAATAGTGCGAGGAGGAGCCGCTGTCTGGAGCGAGCTCCGATCTGCTCCCAGGGGCACTGGGAAGGAGGTTGTTTTCCCATGCGCCTCTCCCAGGCGACACACTGGAAAAACTTTGCTCAAAACACTCCTGATGAGCCGTCTGGAGACGCGCTCAGAGCAGCGATGCAGGAGCTCCTCGGGGCTGGGGGTTGGCTCTCAAGCCTAGGAGCCAGCTGGCAGCTGTAAAATTTCCTGTGGAAATAAAGAATAAATAGATTCAAGCAAAATAAAATGAATGTAAATGAAAAAGACTGCAAGTCCGTGCTCCTCTGCAGCCTATGCACTTGTTCACAAAGCAGCAACCGAGACTCTCCAAGCATCATGGTGCGGCTGCAGGTGCGTGGTGCAGAGCCTGCAGCAGGAGCAGGGACAGGAGGCAGGGTGCTGGCAGGGACAGTGCTGGCAATAACGCAGCGGCCTACTTGAGGGTCCGGCTGGCCACTGGGCGCCCACTCTGGTGGCCTAATGTGGGGGACCCTCCGGACGGGCAGAGCAGCCCAGGGGCTGTGAGGAAGAGGCAGGATGTGGCCCACACTGGGACTGGTCCTCCTGCACCCTAGGACCTGGCAGCACCCGGGAGCCAGGATGCCACAACGGGCATCAATGGAATTTTAGTGAGGCTGAGCTCTTACTTCCCTTTGCGGCAACATTTCTGCTGGAAGGGGCACTGTATGTATTTGCTCATTGTCTGGAAAATGAACCTGGGGATTTGTGGTAACATGGTTAACAGGTAGATGAGAGAGAAAATTACTTCTGCATCAAAGCAAATATTTGAATAGTGTCGTTCTCCTCAAGAAATATATCCACCCACTACTGTGTGTGAACAAAAACCTCCTCTATCAAATGGGAGATAGTAATGAGCTACACAATGTTCAGCTCTCAACAGAGCACCAAATTAGTGAGCACTGGTTTATTGGATGGCTTAATGCACAGCAAGATGTTCCTAAATTAATAATTGCTGGGGGAACAGTCATGAACATCTTCTTTTGCAGAAGATTAATCTTCTTAATAGACCTTTTCAAATGCAACTTTAA
>JAWLRI010000157.1:440201-474970 GCA_034781795.1 Crypturellus tataupa
TGTGCCAGGGCTCTGGCACCCTCACAGGAAAGAAGTTCTTCCTCACAGGGAGGTGGAACTGCCTGTGTTCATGAATAAAGATTTGTCTTTTACTTGTTGGTCATTAACTGTGGTTCAGAATAGAGTCCTAGATTGTTTCCCAGATCTGCCTCGGTTGTTTCAGAGGGTACTTTGTGAGGGAATAGGTAGGTACATGGTTAATGACATCAGGGCTGAAACTTATGAAATGAGAAACAAATGTCTTCCAAAGCACCCTTCCTTCAATCACCTCACACTTAGCCAAAGTTTTACTGGTGCTGATGAACCTGATCCAGCTACAAGATTTCCTGAGGACTCCAGACACTAATGATGACTCCCAGCCATCATGTGCTTCTACGCCACCATATCATCAAAAAATGCAAGATTACCACGAAGATAGAGTGGATTGAGACTGTACCCAGCCCTCTCCTGCCTTCTCCCCACCCTGTCCCTTACCATCTCTACAATACCAAGGACGTTTTAAAAGTCCAAGCTGTTGAATATAGATATTACAGATAGAGGTTCCTGAGGGTTTTCTATGGGGAATGAGTGTTGTGTCTGCAAGACCACTCTAAGTTACCTAAATCTTTAGCAAATCCTTTGCAATGCCAGCAGAGTTCAAAGGAAAAGCTGTCTTAGCCCTCCATACTTGTCCTTCGAAGGGTATAGTGGGTGGATGAATACATAAAAGGAAAACATCTTAAATTATCAATCCTCTTTCTTTGGATTGTGCTTCCTGATGAGGAGTAAACTGCAAGGCAGCAGAAGGATGTGCTTGGAAATCTGAATTATGTTGCCGGTGGAGTCTCCAGCAGTGATAGAAGGGAGCCTGATGCCTCCTGTCACCCCACCTTCAGCCAGACATCCCCACAACCTGCAAGACTCCTGAGGAAACACGTGCATGCAGATGTGAGCAAACCCTGCCAGGGCTGTGGGAAAGCTTAGTCCTCCAAGAGGTCATTTTTGGGGTGCCCTGGTGCTTTCCTCCTCACCATCTGCACACGCAACCTTCCCTCCGGTTCGGCTTCTCCTCCACACGAGTTCCGTGGCTGATGTTCCTCCTGGGCAGGAGAGTCCCCACAGCTGCTGTGTGCCTGCAATGCAACTGCAAGAACCTGCAAAGCCACTGACATGTCCTCAGACCTCGTCACAGAGAGCAGCTCGCTGGGCAGGTCTGCCATAAAGTCCACATGAGGGTAGGCAACCACCATTCACCAAGCAGACTAATTATTTACTGTGCTGCTGACTGAATGATGCTTGAAAATTTGCAACGCCTCAGCTCCTCTGCTTGATTTCCTATAAGCAACATGCTAGTACAGCTGCAGTGATATAAGTGTGAACTAGCAACTTGAATTAGCACCAGTCTATAGGTGACTTGCACGTGCTCTGATAAAGCTGACACATTTGTGCCGATGCCTCTTACTCTGTCTGAAGCAAATCAGTGTGTTTCTGTTCCTGTGGCAATCATGACTGTGGCTGCAAGGCAGCCTTAACGTCACATACCTGGGGATGTGGACATCCAGGCAGGGGAAACTAGAGTTTTCAGCACCACCACGGACTGGTTATGTTACTGAGTCCCTCCACTTCTGTTATCAGGTTAATACTGAAACTGCTTGCCTGCTTCCTTGGTGCGCTGTAAGATAAATGCTGATGACATGCTCAGAAAAAAGAGACTGAGAGTGCTTGTAAATAAAATGCAAAAAATGTGCCAGTGTAATTGCACAGAAATAAGGATTCTGGATAAAATTCCTTTTGGGAGTGAGTACTGAAGCCATAATGGCGTGTTGGTGCAGCCAATCCAAGCAGTAATGAGGGAGTTTAGCAGCTGAATAAAAACAACATCGATTACGTTGAACATTCAGAATTACTCTCCTAAGGGTGGAGGGTCATGATATATCTGATTTATCAAATTAGGTACCTTGAGCTGTGTCAGTGCATCAGTGTGCCCAAGAACCCTGTGGTAGTGTGGCAGCTTTCTTTTTATTTTTTCTTCAGCTGTATTGGCTATTTCAATAAAAGATACCGTCTTCTGTCTGTAAAACATACTGCTCCATGAGAGAGCATATTATTTTAGCAGAAAGTTAAAGTGATCTATGTGGTATCAGAGTGCTTTGAAGAATTAAAGGAGTTTCATGAGCAAGGAGATTGCATGCTTTGCCTTTTTTCCAGTTGCACTATCACTTTTTGCAAAAGAAAATTTGTGAGCTGTGGGGTTAAGTTTTATTAGAATGAATAGCTTCCATGGTTATCAAATAAAAAAATAGGTAGCTTCAGGATCACAAGCTGGAGGAAGATTTTGAGGTTCATAAACTGAGCAAACTTTTTCAGCAATAATGGTCGACATAATAAAATAATCGTATAACAACCTTGTTTTGCCTGATCTTTATCTCATTAAGGCTACAACACAACTACCATTAAGATTTATCGTCACTTCTAATTAAAACACAAGGTTAACTGCCAAGACCATAATGATTTTGTTTGCTGCAGTGAGCAATTGTAGTTAAGTGCAACGGGTAACAACCAACTGTAAATTGTTTCTGAACAAAGAGGATGTGTTAGTAATCCTATACTGCTCTGTACTTGATAACATTTTGGGGCTTTCTTTAAGCAAATATTGAGCTGGAATACCTCACCTACCCTGTTTTGAACTGCATGACATACTATTTAAAGCGTGAATCATTTTAAACATAATGCAATGGGATATTAAAGCAGCAGCAATCAGTCAGTGAGACTCAATCTGGATTGTTTCAGTATGAAATATCCAGAGCAGAGCCTAAATGGCTTTGCATACTCCTTCTAAAACAAACCTGTCCATTCTTGGAGAAAAGTGTGTCCCACGGCAGAGTCAAACTGAAACAAAGCAGAGTGACTTGCACATCCAGCCCATCCAAGCTGAGACTACAACTGAATGCTTAACACCACATTGCTGAATACACTGAAGCGCAGTGAGCATCTCAAGAGTTGCAATATCTGACACCACAAGATTTGTTTATGAAAGTAGTAACAATAAGTGCATATGATTTTTAACAGAAAGTGCAATGCAAAACTGTACAGTTTCCAGATTAAAGATAAGCCAATATAATAATCAAATTTTATGAGTCTGATTTTTGGTGAAGTTTTACAACGCTTCTGTGATTCCTTATCTGTGTATCTCTTCAATATTTGCCTTGGTTTTAGAATTTGGACTTTGCCATTCACTTTAGCCTGATAATTAAGCATCTGACTCCAATTCTCCTTTCAGAAAGCAAGGCAGGTGTAGGAGCTGGACACTCTGCCAGTCAGATACAAGTCTGACTATGGATGCAGGTATATAGAAATGGTATATTATATTGTTGGACAGGATGATGCACGTTCCTTAATTTATATAAAAGCAGACTATCCTAGGGTGATGCAAACCATCTGGGTTTAGAGCCTTCCAAGGAGGCTTTTTCTATTAGCCACTGTGGAGTAGAAAAAGCACCCTATAAGGGCAAAGGCTGAGTGCTTTCCTGGGATATGATCAAGAAGAATGTGAGGTATTAGTACAGCACTGGCACCCAAGTGTACTTGTGAGTTACAGTGTGTACATACTGAAATCTTGCTGTCATCTGATCTCCAAAAGAAGCAATTAAATCTGAGTGATATCTCTGTCAAGTTTGCAGTTTATCTGTACATCTTTAGCATGCTCAGTGCATGTACTTTTTCATCTTGTGCTTATGCAATTATGTAATTCTATTTGAAGTGAATAAATAGGAAGATTTGAGTTAGTGGGGATCCACAAAAACTTTTATCCTTTCCCAATAAATATTCCGTCTCCTTTCTCACGGTTTTATCTGTCTGCAGTTTGTCTTCAATCATATTTGTTTATTTCACTATCACAGTGTGGAATGCTGAGCCAAAGTTAATCCAATTAGATCATTTACAAAATACTTAAAATTTATTTTGCTGGTTCATTTAGTTAGGAATTCACTGCCAAAAGAAAAGAATTAAAACCGTTGCACTATTTCTGTCTTGTAAATATGATCTCTTTAGTCATTGCATACTCAGGTGAACCAAGATATGGCAGCTCAAAATTGAGTCTGTGTAACCTTATATTCCACAAGAGAAAGAAGAAAATTTGCATCCAATTCATTTCTTTGTTTTCAAATACAATGTTTGGATCTCACAGCCATTCTTCTCCTCTTCTCCAAGAAACTTGCAAAACAAAGAACAAAACCAAACAATCTACATGATGTATGGTTCTCAAATTTACAAAGTGATTTAGCAGGGAAACGTATGTGAAAACCTACTACAGGTCTACTCCATAAACCAATTTAATTTAGAAATCCTTCAGATTAGCACTGCCTGTGCAGGTAAACTAGGATACAATTCAAAAATTTCAGTGGCCTGAAAGACTACCTGCTGGACAATGTCAGTAGCTTTCCTCCTCCATTTAATGTACCTACTAGATATCTTAATGTATCTTTGCAGTTTTATTATGTACCAACATTACATAGTTGTTAGTCTCCATCCTGATTTTAAATGCAAATGTTCCTAATGATTTTTAATTTGTGCTCTGACACACATATACAGACATCGGGAATTTGTTGTCTGTTGTCAATAGACACTAATTCTCTTGAAGTTATATGATGCTTTAACAGAACTTTACTTTGAAAATACTTATTTACTTGCATATATATGCAGCAGGTCTTGTGCATCCAAAAGTTTGCATGTCAGATACATTAAGGCCTATGAAAATATGCTTTCTGTCCCTATAAATTTTGCATTGCTTATGTTATAAGACATCATGTGAACTTTGCTACTGACTTCAGAAGTACAACACAGTGAGTATAAGTTACCCACACAGATGAAGGCTTGTAGACCTTCCTCAATTTAGGAACAATGTATGCAAAGGTTTTCTGCAAATCTGCTCCTGTCTTGAGTTAATTACCTTGATGTTTTTGAAGGTACACTCTGCTGAAAGCTGCTCTTCATTCTTAAATGCTGTTGCAATGGGATATCCTTCCCTTGGGGTTAGATCAAGGTCCGAAGGATGTAAAACAATGTTTGTGCCTCTTTAGTTACTAGGTCTCTAAGATTTATGCTTTCTCTTGTATCCTGTATCACTTAGATATAGACCATTATTCTATATTCTGACATCCTGTATTAACCAGAGATGCAACTCCCCGGAATTTACTTTGCATTGTTGCATGAAACTGAACCTGGAATGAATCCAATAGCTTTTTCTGTAACTAGGGTTTATTTCTGGATAGAAAACCATTTTTTTTTTCTTTTACCTCATTTTCCTGTGGTACATATTTCTGATAGCATTATGTAGCTGTGTGGTGTGTGTGTCTGTGTTCTTGAAGAGGCGGGCAGGCTTGTATGAATTTTGTTTAACTTCCCTCCCTGTACGGGATTAGAATCTCTTTTCAAGAATATTTGTTCAAAAGCCAAGAGCTGTTTTTGAAATATCTCTAAAAGGACCAGCAATCTCTCTCTCTCTTTTTTTTTTTTCCTTAGAAGAAAGAAAAATATACATAGGTTGACAGAATTCACCCTAACCCTGCTCTCTAAGATGGTAGACTAAAGAATAGTTGAAGATCAAGTGTCTCAAGCCTGTCTGCTGTTTAGTAGTTGAATACTTCAGAAGAAATATGCATGTACTTTAAATAAACATCTTGGCTTTCTTTTTGCCTTCTTTTATGTGTTCCTTCCTTTTCATCTTGCAACCCTTCTTATTCACATTCCTAGAAAAAGCTTTCATTATAAAGATACATGGGAAAGCAGGAGGCCTTTCTTAGAGCTGTCAGCACCTGCAGCTCCAAAAACAGAGTTGAGAGAGCCAAGAGAAATCACAATGGAAACTACTGGGGTCACAGAAGCAATTTTTTCTTAAAGTTTCTTGTTTCTTTAAAACATGATTGGGGAAATAGTGGGGAGCACTTCTTCCTTTTTGCCCCCCTTTTTTTTTACATTCATGCTCTGTCTGTTACTGTTCACAGGAGAAACCCTCAGGTGAGAGACCCTGCAGCCTCTCTTACTTGAGCATCCACTTGATAGTACCATCAGCAAGGCCCATGTAGTAGCTGTTACCAAGACTTTCCGTATTAAGAAGCTGCTTTTCCTTCTCCAATTCCTCCTATCTCCTGGAGATAATGTGTAATTTTCACAAATACATATTTTCTCTGACTTGTGTATGTTTATCCATCACTTTAGAGCACAAATCAAGCTGAAAAGACACACAGATTTTGCTTTTTTTTTTTTTTTTTTTTTTTTTTTTTTTTTTTTTTTTTTTTTTTTTGTGACAGAAGATTTGGGGGGTTTTGGACATCATACTGTGAGGACAGGTGCTTATTCCCTCTCTCCTTTGCCATTGCTCCAATATATCATAAAAATCACACACATCAAGTAAGAGTAGCGTGCTATGCCAAGCCAGATTTTACCACCAAATTAAACATTGACAAATGGAGCCAGGACTTTTATCTGGCTCACATCTTGTGCTTGTGTTCAGTGTATTAGCAACATGACCCTCTGCAGAGCCTGACTTATTGCCTGATACATCCCAATTCTAGCTGGATCCAGACTGTACATGTTAGGTCTGTGCCTCCACCCTGAAGCCCTGACGGGAGGGTGTACCCTGCAAGAACAAGAAAACCTTGCAAAAGCACACAGGGTGCCAAATGCTCGTGTACTCACGCTTGCATACTGCTTTGCAATGGGCCTTCTCTGCACTTTCACTGCAAGCTTGCAACTGCTTCAGAAACTAAACCACAGCACATTTTCTGGGTCTGAAAAGAGCTTGCAGTTAACAATTCTTTCAGTGAATTCAACTTCCTCTCCAATAGTATGCAACAGCTCTTCCATATGTTGTACTTCATCCCATTTAAAGTAAGTCCAGGATCATGACTACACACCTAATAGTGTTATTGTGAAAATATGCATGGTTATGAATATTTGAACTCTAAGATGAACTTTCCTGTGGCTTTCCAAGACTAGAAAAGCTCATTTATACCTAAAAGGCTTTCTTTTTTTTTCACTGCTAGACTGAAAAAACTTTCTTCCATCATCTTATTTTTTTACTAGTAAATCTACCGAAATTCTCTGCATGTAATTCTTCTTGTGTTGACTTTGGAGAGTGCCAGGAATAACAGTACTGAAGTCAGAAGAGCTAGCTACTATCACATAAAATAAAGTCCTATTTCTCCTCTTTTTCTGCAGCAGCTGTAACAGTACAGTCTCAGCGATGATATAGTAGAATTAGGAATAATTTTTACTTTATATAAACAGTACCAAAACCACTTCTTCGTGCATTTATTTAGACTTGTACAAAAAAGAAAAAACAGCATCTGCGGCTTTTGCCAAGTTCCTTGGTTTTCTATACTCAGCCAAACAAAACTTTGAAATAACAAAGATTAATTTTTAAGCTTGAATATTTTGATAGAAGCTGCTGTATCGCCATTGCTTGTTCCAAGGTGCATGAAGATGGGCCTTACGTCAAAAACAAAAATACTAGATGTTGATGCACTTTTTCTCCAAGATGCTCTAGTTGCTAGATACACAACAGCTAAATGATGATAGGAGGAAATGAATACTTATTTATTCTTTGAACTTTTTCCTATACTTTTTTTTTCCCAAATGCAGCATTATAATAACGGAGAGTGAGGTGAGGACAGCACAAAGAGCAATAATATTTACTTTTTGCCACATCCATACATAGTGTCTGAAATAAATGGGAAAGTATTCAAAAAGGCGGAAGAAGGCTGTGATGCTGGACTGTGTCTATGTTGTTTTTCAATCTGTTCAATAAGGGATCTCTTAGAAAATTTTGAATGAGTTCAGATATAGTTTTGCTTTTGTTTTCCTTTATTTAGAGCTCAAATAGTGGGAGTGAACATTGAGAGTTAATATAAGCCTGGTATGTTAAATTTAAAAGAAAGTTAAATTGCTGGGTAATCACAATAAAAGCACATTGATAAATGGATAAAATATACCGCCATCTGTGCATGTCAGATTGATCTCCAAGTGTGATTGCTTCAGATAAAGCACTTCGTGGCATTTGAAAGGTCATTCAGGGGATAAACTCGTACAAACCTAGTCACAGCGAGGCACTGCTTCAGAGCAGAGATTCCCTTCTCTTTTCTGTCTTCTCTACCTCTGCAGCTTTCTCTTCTGTGGTGGTGGGGAGGAAAAAAAAATCTTCCTGATCTCATAAGAATGTGTTAAGACACAACTCATGCTTGCATCCTGCTTCAGGACGTTCCCCGGAGACGTCATTTTGTGCTCACTGAAGTCAGTGCCAATGCCCTTATCATCCAGGAGACAAGATTCAGGAGCAAAGGAGGACTAACTTTCTGGTGCTCAGCCACAGACAAGATCACTACAAGAAGAAAGAACTACTATTTCTCTTCTTTTTTTTTTTCTCTTTTCAGCTGAATTAGTTCTTATTTACATTTTTCTAAACCACAAAACTTGCAGAGATGCCTGTGAACACATTCAGGTCCACCAGATCCATCAATTATATGCTTCTAAATAGAAGGATATTAACAGAAGAAGAAAACAAACATAAACAGGAAAAATAATCACAAAAAAAATAAAAGCAAAGCTGCAGGATTTTTTTTTCTTTTTTTTTTTTTTTTTCCTTGCATTCGCTTGATGTATCTGTGGATATGCATCCTGGAAAAATAATGGAGCCTGTGTCTGAGAGACAGAGCTTGGGCTTGGGCTTGGGTCTGAGCAAGCCTGAAGTTCTCTTTCTCGCTGCAGGAGTGCAAATTGCCTCCTCACAGAACTACGGCAGCAATCCTAGGGGGATACGGGTTCATCCTCTTCCTCTTCCAGCCTCATTTATTCATAAAAACATATGTTTTGTTGATTTCGTTTAAGAAGGCCCTGCTCTTCTGAAAAGCAATCATTCCTCTCTTTGCTGTTTCTTCACTTCTTTTTTAGAGCAAATGCTTGGGCTGAATATTTGCAAAAGCATGGGTTGCAAAATTACTAAGGGAAGAGTATAAAGCAAAACAGCTATTTTATTCTTTAACTGAACAAACGGTCATCTCAATTTTCTGCAGCTATATACCACTTTCATAGGTGTTAAAAATAAGGGAAAAACATAAACAATAGCACTTGTTTGCTTAATCTTCATGTATTATTCTTCCAGCTTTGATGTTTTAAAATATTTATTCATGATATATGCTTTCTTCCTTACGAACAATCCTTATGTGGATTGATTTCTACTAATCCTGGCTCAAAGAGGGAAAAGTTGCTTAAAGGTTCCTTAAACACAGAAATCCGCTTTCACCTTAACTAGTCCAAAATGTTTTTCTGTTGTTACACTATCCCTGCCCCCTCCAAAAGAAAAACACACACACAGGAAAAACATGTCCTTATTTTTTAAAGCTAAAAAGCTCAGGGTGCAGAATTTAATGCAATCCAAAGACTACAATTGTTCTCACGATAATAATTGGACCACATTGTTCTCACGTCAAGTTTTCCTGTTGCTATTTACCTTCCCCTCTGTAAGCCAGGTTTTCTATTGTGCTATGTCAGTCACGCGGAGAAAAGTGCCTGGAAAGCAGCCAGCCATCATCTGGGGCGGCCTTTATCCAGCCCCCGCTACCTTTGCTGCGGCCCGAAGCACAAGTGAGTTATGGTGGCAGAGCCAGAGCCAGCAATCTCCCCTTACCGCGCAGGTGTAAGCTGTGGCTCGTGTGCCTTGCGCTGTGCCAGGTAACAGAACAGGGCAGGGGGCTGGAATTTCACAGCTGAAACAGAGGGCAAGTAGGGGGTGAGACTGTGCTTAACGAAGCACATCCTTTGGAGTTTGGAAACTGGCCCGTAACATATGCCCAAAAATCAGGCCGTGGAAGGAACTTGTTAAGGAATGAGGAAACTTCTGCGTTTTCTCACTTTCTTCTTCTCTTTTTTGAATTAGTGCTTGAATTCAGGTATGTAAATGCTTTCCAAGTAAGCGATGTTCTTAAAGAAAAACCCTACCCTTCCAGAGGAACTGTACGATTCTCTGCAGATTTCTTGTTCCAGCTTCTAGACAGCCAGAAATCTCATTCCCCTTGCCCCAGATTTCTCACTGAGAAGATGCCAAGATTCAATGACATCAAAGATCCCATCAGCCCCTTCTCAGACACAGTCTGCCAGGTTGAGGTCCAGGAGCATAGAAAGCTGCTCTCTTAAAAGGGGATTGATGCCTTTGTTTTTTGCATCAGGCAATGAACAAATAGATGCACTGGAAAGAGCCAGAAGTTTCATACAGATTCTTGTGCATTCCCACATGTCTTTGGTAATGGCTTTGCTATCTTTTCCTGTGAATGAAACACAATACATTAACAGCTTTGTTCAGATTTGAGACCACAGACTCTTTGTGTCTCCACAACAGCTGTTTAAAAGTGTTTTAACGCACTGGGCTGCTGCCAACCCTCAGCATTTCTTTTGTTTCCAATACACCTTTATCACACTTTTAACTGAAAAACTGTTCAATATGGTTCTGCAAACAGCTCTTCATGACCTCAGACCAGCTACTCTAGAGGTTTAGTGGAAATGTTGAACAGCAAGGAATTATGCTCTGCAGATCTCTGCATTAAATGCTTTTGATAAAGAACAAAAACGCTATGGAGAGAAGTTACTTGCACCACTGCCTCATTTATCCTTTGTTTGAAAGACAAATGAGGTTATAGCTCGTTCCATGTAACTGTGATAGCAGCAGCTGTTTAATTTAGTGAAGCAATGTAAGTATTTGTTGATTTGCATGAATTAAAAAAGATCATTCACAAATACGCTGAGTGCTGCTATAAAATCTGACCTCTAGATGTCCTGGAGAATGATGGAGTTTCGGTGTAATGGCAAATTTTAAAGAACATATTTTAATGACTTTGTCCAAGAAATGCAAATGTAAGGCAGTTGGGTGACCAATACATCACTACAAGGCAAAGAGTATCTTGAGAAACTGTCTCCACTGTTTCATGGTTTTTAAGAATATAGAAGAATTCAGACTAGATGATTGTTCTCCTTCTGTACATAATTACAATCAGGTAATCAGGTAAAACACCTAAATAGGTGTTTTTCTTTGTAGATGCCTAGGTGCAGGTAAAGGGTGAAATACGAAGGTGCAGCATTTCAACTGTTATTGTTAACAGGTACTGTGTTCAAGCTGTTGGAAATGAGTCTTGTTGGCACATATCCCAAGCTGCTGAAAGAGAAGTGTATACCTTATGTGCTGCAGCAGCTTGAGATGTATTTTAGATGGGAATGTTTAAAGACTGGCAGTAAAAGTAACCAGCGCTAATTGCACAGTGCGGTTTGCCAAGGCTGCAGGGAAACTCCCAGGGCATGTTACAGCAAATGCCATCAAGATAATTAATCACTGACTGGATTGCGAGCACAAATAAGGCAACTTTGTGCTATGTTAATAATACCATTTGCCGGAGGTAAAATGCCCGTCTGTTTTGTTACTTGTGGAACATAACATACATCTGTATTATTTGTGGAAAATAGGAGGCAAATGTATAGCATAAAGAAACAGACTCATAAAGGGTTCAGCATTTGTATGTTCTTGCACTGCCTCTGCCACCTAACTTCACTTTTTCAGCTTCTTCCAGACAGCTTTCAGTTCCCTTTTGGCAATCTCAGGGGAAACCTCCAAACCTTCTAGGTGGGCTCTCCTCTATACCAATCTGCTCAAAGTACACATATCACACATAGCTGCTTTTCCGATGTGAAGAACAGAGTGTCAAACTGTATATAGAGGTAGGTCAGAAAGGCCCAAACAAGCTCTGGCCCTGGCAAGTGTTTGGGAAGATGTTGGTTTAACTTTGCTGCTGCTGCCGGGGAATGCAGACTGGTGGTAGGACAAAGCTCTCCGATCCTTCGCCTGGTGGAAAGTGGGCAAATCACTTCACTGACCTTTGCCTGAATTTCTTTATTTGTAAAACCAAAATAGCAGGTCTGACTCATGCAGCAGATGAGCAACATAATGAATCCTTTGGTGGATACTGAAGGGACAGCAACTAAGCTACTGAAGGACAGTAGCTTCAAGTAATTAGCTTGGAGTTATTACTCAAAAGTTCAATTTAATCGCTGTGATAAATCTACATAAATAGAAGCAGAGAAGTGATTTAAAAAAATAATATAAAAATGAAAAAGAGGCAGATGCTAACTTCTTCTTACTAACTAAACCGACTAGTCTATGGTAATCTTCTTTTCACTTGATTTATGTAACCTTCATCTCTTCTTTGACTTATCATGTTAGTAGTTTATTGATGTCTTCTCTGCACCTCATATGAATCAGAACATAAATTGAGTCCCTTTTGCTTATTTATGTGTGTGCCATCATCTATGGCACTTCATGAAGAATAGTATTGTTCAGCATTAGTTATAGTTTTATTTGTTTGTTTTTGTTTTTACAGTGATTAATGTTTTATTTTGCTTAAAGATTAATCTAATTGTTTTTTGTTTGTGTTTCTGGTTTTGGGAGTCTGTAATGTGTGTAATTCCTTTAATGTTCTCAAATACAGTAAAGTAAAATAACCTCATTCTATTCTTTACAAAAGACACTGATGAGTTAAACGTACAATAACTGAAGAGTAATCAGGTAATTATCATGTGTAACAGAAAGAGGCTGATCAATTTTATCTTTTGTGGTTATCATTATTTACCTCCAGCTCACCTCACTATCATTTTACCCTTTCTGTTCCCATAGTGACATCCTCTAGAGTGTTAAAAAAGAAAGGGAAAAGGGGAGCAGACTAACAGAGCAGACAAAATTGTGCTTAATGACCTCGTCTCTGATATCTGATTATGTTCCATTTGTCTTTTGTGTGTGTGTGTGTGTGTGTGCCATCCTCAAGCAATGAAATAGATTAATTTCCAAGTCCATTATCTTTGTCTTGCATTTCATGTGTCTTTGCTCTCCTAGTTTGAGAATCAGGTAAAATGCAGCACTTGGATTTGCATCAAGTTGAAATGACAGTAAGTGGATTTTTCTGCCTTTGGAGGAAATTTCTGTTACTTATGATTGCAAGATTTGATGTTTTCTTTTCATGAAAAAGCTGCTTCCATTGAATTTTTGTTTGTGCCACTGTTGTAACATCTACAATCCTGTTATCTCCAGGTACTTGCTCTGAAGCTGCAACTTATGATACTCAGACAAGCATTGGAATCAATCCCATTTTTGATGCAATCAAGAGAGGGGAAAACAGTAAGAACATCTATTGGCATTACCACATAGGACTGTGGTCGAGCTGTTCACCATGGACTGCACTGAGAAGAGGAGTAGGCTCCACTCTGCAAAGGTTTCTTGGGCCACATAGCATGGGGTGTCTTGGATCCTCAGATGTTTTAGCTACAGTTTAGCTCTGACCAGTTCATCTTGCTCAAGCTTCTTAGAAGCTTCTTAAGATAACTACAGTGCCTTAATCACGCACAAATATTACCCCGACAATGTATCCCCCTCCTCATCTCTTGTTTCTACTGACTTCCAAGCTGTGATCAAAGCTATCAGGCTGCCATGCAGCTTTGCAGCTGCAGTTATCCTGTGGTATCTCCCACCTCTCCACAGCCATTTGGGAAGAGCTGTACTTGCCCAATCCTCATTAAGTGGATTACCCAAAGTACGGCGAGGCAGACAGGGCTGGGAGCACTTACAACTTAGGGTCTGTTCTGTCCCAAGTCCATTCTGGCTAAAGCAGAGATCAGACCTGAACGCCCCACGAAGTGATACCTCCAGTTCTGCAGTTATCTCATGTGTGACCTGCAGGATATTCGGCCTCTGCTTGTGCTGTACCTCTCATTGACTGTCCTCTCGCATAGTCAATCCGAGGCCAGATCTGTTCCGAGGCCTCATATCTGGCTAGATCTGTTCCTACGTAGCCCAGCACATGTGCTGGCTGTAATGGAGCAGGAGCTAGTCCTTAACTATGGCAATTTTTCTTTTCCTGCATGCAGTCATCATGGTAATGTTGTTTATAGAGTTTTTCACCTGTGTGTGACAAAACACTTCACTGATAAAGACAGCCAGCCCCATTCAACAGACACAAAGAAAGATGGCACAGAATACCCCACTGTCAGTGACGGTGACCACATCTCCTGTTTTTAGGCTAAACTCTAGCTTGTTCTTGCCAGTAGACAGAGATGCCCACTATAGTGCTGCTCTGGCACAATTGTAAGTACTGCAGTTTTGATCCCAAGCCAGCTGGAAATGGATGAAAAAATGACTTCAAGGGCTGTGAACAAGCTGGAAAGGGGGGGAAAATTACCCTACATGCAGCTGTAGCTCATTTCATGAAGGAGGGCACAGTGGTACTGGATGGTAGCATTCCTCTCTGACAGATAGCCTCAACACTGCAGCAATGTTTGTTTTCCTAAGTCAATATAAAACCATTCTACTTAGAGACAGAAATGGGCATTGCCTGCAGGCTGACTTGAAATACACAGTTTTCCATTGCTTTTCTAGTGCACAAGGGTGACCACCTAGTGTTATATGGTGTCCTCATTCATATGCGCTGCCTGCAAAAGGAAGGACGTATATCTGAAGCTCTGTCTTGAAATCCTTCTGTTCTCCTGCATAGTCTGCATGAAGGAAGGTGTTCAGTGTTTTTGTTCAGTGGTGACAAGTTGCTACCAAATTTAATTAAAGGTTGGAGCACCCGGTGCTTTTTTGGTGTAGTCAATGAATCAACCACATCTAGCTAGGCATTACAGAGGTC
Source organism: Crypturellus tataupa (assembly GCA_034781795.1). Lineage (NCBI taxonomy): Eukaryota > Metazoa > Chordata > Aves > Tinamiformes > Tinamidae > Crypturellus > Crypturellus tataupa. The sequence continues at coordinate 454,895 of JAWLRI010000157.1, forward strand.
CTGGTTGTTATTAGACTGTCACAGTATTCCTGTTAGACCTATATGCGTACAACACAGCAGTAGGGATGAACAAGAGCACAGAACATCTCTCAAAACTGTGTCCTATTACTTTTCCTGTGGTTGTGAAAGAAGCAGGTATCTCTTCAATGCCTGTGTTAAGAGAACGTTACCATAACAGATTATCCTCCGAAGTGATTTCTATCTGCTTCCAAGATAGCCACTGTCATTTACAGGAAAACAGTAGTGCACGGGATAGTGGACATAATGTAAAGTCCTTCATACTATTTTTAACATGAGAGATAAGACAAAAGAAAAAGTGTCTGTAATCCTAATAATTAAATATAATCCTAGTAAGATTAAAATATAGGCAGAAAAAAAATGTGCTGTGAATGCACTATTATCTGCCAGGATAATGGCTCTGATTGTGGACTAACCGACAGCCAACTCACACAAGCTCCTTGTGGAAATCTCAAAGCAGACATTACAACTGAGAAAGCTAGAGGCAGAACCACAGCCTGGTCACCCCAAGTCTCTAGAGAAGAGATAGAGCTGCAGAAGGCTCCTCTGCTTGCTGCGGTAGCATGCACTTCCACACACAGGTGCAGCTAAAGAGACAGGGAAGATGAAAGGAGGAACGGGCAGGGAAATTGAAAATAGATGAGGATGGTGCAGGTACGACCATAACAAGAAAAGTTCAGATTATTTTGTCTATGCAGGAAGATGAGAGCAGGATGCTTTATGGCCCGAGCAAGGAGGCCCAACCTGGGAGCTGCTGGTTAAATACTGAGCCTGCTAGAGGTAAAGCTAGAGTGAGACTAGATTTTTTTTCAGCAGCAGCAGCACCTCTGTACCTTTATCCCCTCGCTCCTTGTAGTTGTGTTGTCAGACCAGCCCTCTCACGTCAGTAACCAAGTGTCAAACAGGAGACTGCAAAATCACCCAGGCTTCTCACTCACTAGACATTGTTTGAAACATCGACTGTTGACATCTCTTTTTATTTTTTTTTTTCCTTTTTTCTTTCTTTTAAATCATACATAGATACATAGTTCTGCAGGAATTTATGTGCAGCCACACTCTCTGTGAAGGGTCTGTTTTGGCTCAGATTTATTCACTTCCATTTTTCCTTCTGGAGTAAAGGGGCTCTAGTTCCTGATGCCTTATATGCTGAATCCAGCAAGCTTTACTCAGTCTGTGGAGCTGTACACAACTAATATCCTCAGGATTAAGCCTTTGAAGAAGAAAACTCTTCAGTATCAGGTTGCATTAGTAAAGGCAAGCATGCCAAAAGTAAATACTTAAGAGATTTTTTTATTTTCTCATGTCAAATGCAGAGCAAGAAGTTATTCTGGCACCAGCCCTGTAAGATCAGGCCTGTCCCACAGAGCTATCACCCATCAATAGAGAGAAAGCAGACGATGTAGTTCAGTGTCCATGGAGTCTATTTTTCTCAATGTAGGACAAAGCTTTATTCCTATCTAAAAGGTGTTTCAGCAATGCATCTTGTATGTGATCTCTACAAGCTTGGATAAAATTTGCTTAGGAATCTATGCTTACCCTCTCTTTGTTTAGAAAATTTTATGAAGCACATGGACCAGTCAATATTAATACTGGTTTAGCACTGCGTATAGACTGCAATTGCTGCTAAGATCCTTCCTATTATGAGCAATTGCCCTGACATTCATATCTATTTAAAGCACATCCTTCTCTTACACAACCATCAATTGATTTAAGATTCAAACCTTTTGTAGCTCATTGCCAGTAAAATGAAATATATAGTATACCCTGACTTTTCTTCTCTGAAGTATTTATTCTCTGAAGTATTCATTATAAAGCATTAGTCACTGTGGATTACTCCACATATATCAAATCATTATCACATGACTCCCAGAGCTAACAACATTCTCCGAACTCCTCCAAGAAGATATATCAATTTTCTAAGTATGCAATTACCACAGAATTCTCTCTCCTGTGTTTTTAATGTACAAAGAATTCAGCCCTGTGAAGACAGAGACTGCCAGGCAAGGGATGAGACATTCGCTCCAGCATTGCACCTCACCAGGCTGATCGGGGTTGACCACTAGGTTTCGGATACCCACTTCTACGGTGTTTCATCATAGGTTACCAGTGACAAACCAGTGACAGGTACCTCATGGTGGCCTGACAATAGACTTGGTGGGGTTGGCTCTCTCTGCTGTGGGAATTGTGGCCAGTTAATTCGGTCCCGTTTCTCTCTCTCTCTCTCATTTTCCCTTTAATGATCGTAAAGGGCTTCCTCTATCTGCATCAGACTCCCTTGCAGCTAATTGAATCCCGGTGTTGTTGGCAGTACATCACATGACTCCTTGTAAGTTAGAAATATAATCTTTGAGGTGACAGAGCAGTGTCATTACTGTTAAACAAAAAATGGAGGACAGTCACGATTTAAGGCAAACACTTTTGTCTGCTGCCAAAAAATATCAAGAACATGAAATATGAATTCTCAGTCAGAAGGTGACTGGAAAGGATGTTTGTGGGGTTTGGACTGCTTCTTCTTCTGCCTGAAAACTGGGAGTGGAAGTGAATTAAGAATTGCATTTAAATAAATCACAAGTTTGTAACTCTTTGTTTAAAGTATAGTCTGTATAATCTGGTATGTAAAAATAGGATCTTGCATGATATAACTTGCTACATAATTTAAGAGACACCAAGAGACTTTCCATGACTAAGTGGTTTAAAAATAAACTAATTTGTGCCAGTTTTGTTGAACCAGGTAAGCAGATCTGTGGAATATTTTCTCCACAAAGTCAAGGAAGGCAGAATACCAGCTGTATTAACTTGCAACTGATATTCACACGGAAAATAAGAGGGTATGCACAAGCCTGCTCTCAAGCAGATTCTGGGGATATGGGATTTTTGTCCCACATTCAAGGGTAAGGAAAATTGACACTCAGAGTAAGCTTAACATCCACCTTCACTAATTTTAAGTGCTAAGGCAAAGATGGAGAGTAATAAGAAACCATTATTTCATTTTGTGTTCATGGCAACATTCTTTAATGATTATCTGTTGCCCTAAGAATCAGATACATATGCTACAGCTGCATGGAAATGTAGGCCTTTGCAAAACACTATTTCAACAGTTCAATTTAGGATACAAAAGTTTAAATTTAGACCAGAAGGCAGGAAACTGGACTGATCAGAAAGCTATTACCTGTGGCTTTAACTGACATTAAACTTTTCCAGATGGTTTCCCCTCAGATGCAAGTCTGCCGGTAACTGTGACTTGAAGAGTACAAACAGGGGCAATATCCAAGCTAAACCCACACTCAGAATCTGCCTGGGATATCACATTGGTGAGGAACCTGCAGCCACTTTCTGCTCTGCCAAAAATGAACTTGCAGAAAAAGTCCAGAGACCAACTCTGGATTTCAGTGGGACTCACATGTCTACTACTTGATATTCGAACTCTGTTGTATCTTCCTCTGTTGCAGACATGTTAAAACAATTAGTGTGGAATATTGTTGTCACTGTGCTTAAACACTGAATTCAAGAGAGACTGCCCAAGTTTAAAATGAGGTACCAGTGAGAATTTCAGCAAAACTGATTAAATTCTGATAACAACAGCAACAAAAAAGTTTCTTATCTCCAAAAGCACCTCTGATGAGGAAAAAATGTATCTACTCTTGTTGATAATTGAGGCCAAACAAAATCCTAGCTCTTTTTTCTTCAAAGAACAGTCATTTTTAGTCTTTATTCAGCATCCACATTTCATCTTTGAATGGACTGGCAGGTAACTAGGTGCTTGGTTTGCTCAGCAAAATGCAAAATGCCTTTTTAACTGTCTTCAGATGTCTCAGTAAAATGCTAACACATTTGTCCAGATAATCACAGAACAAGATAGGCTATTTCATTCCCATTATTCCCATATTTTACCACAGAGGCTTTCAATTATTTACATTAATATATATACTCCAAGTCCTGGAAAAAATTGCTCTCAGGAACCATTATGGTAGCTACTACCATGTCTTTCTTTCTGCCATGTCTACAAGCCTCCTCCCAACTCTGGCTACCAGTTTTGTGCAAGGAGATGTGGCCAGAAGGGCTCCATGCCTGATAAAATCCAGAGCTTGAACGTCTGGGGATTTTCACTTTGCTTGCACTGATGATCAGAGCTCTCTGAGTGTGAGGATTAGGAAAGATGAGCAGACTTCTGTTTCCCTCTGAGAGCTCAGGGAGTGAAGAGTTGCTCCAGGAATTCAAATTGGACTCGTCTTCAGAGAAAACTCGTGACTTTTTAAGTGTCATCAAAGACTTCTCCAGTCCATCCCTTATTCTTCTTGCTTCACTGAATGAGCAATTAAAAGACCATTACAGTTTGCTGCCGGGGACTGAAATACAACAAAAGGTGAAGCTAAAATTCAAAATGCAAACAGCCTGCCATTGGAAAGTGGAGAAGGCAGCAAGAGCTGAACGTGGCCAAGAGTTATGGGGCAAGAGAGAGGGGCTCCAGCCACACCAGGGATCCTGCTGAGAGGAAGTGTTGTCATTTTTGTGCTGCTGACTGCATCTCCTCTGCAGCTGCTGCAGCTGTAGCTTTATTCAAGTTTGTGTCAGTTGGCCTCTCCATGAGAAAAGACATGAGCTTTGCTGGCAGTTTCCTTTCCTTCTGATGGGCCCAAACACAGGACTTCCTTTCTGGTCCTGTTGCGGAGACTTGATAAAAGGTAATTGCCTTGCTTGAGTTTCTGTTTCTACAATGCAGCTTACAGGACTGCAAATATTTTTAGACGTTTTCAGATGAAATTACTACATTTGGAAAAGACATGTTTGATATCTGAGTAGAAAAAAACCTGAAATAGGGTTGATTTGTGTTTATGCACAATTGAAATGCATCTGTACCTTCTGCGATATGTAGAAGTGGAGTGTTTGTGGCCTCACATTAATGAAAAAAATTATGTGCTTGGATTCCAAGGGAGTTTCCCAGGTTAGCAAATGCCAGGGACCATATTAAATCATGTTGACGCACAATAATATTTTGTGGTACACACTGGAGCAACAGATTTCTCACTGTCTGCCAGAAATTCCTGAGGGCTTTTCCACATATGAAGCTATACTATTTGACTGTCACCCTGCATGTGCTGACATTGTGTTAGCATTATGAAACGGCCTCAACTGGCATAGCATCTCCCAAAAAAGAAAAGGCTTATTTACTGTGGTGTTAATTCAGCATTTTTCTAGTATTAGGAAATTCTCAGTAGAGATTGTCAGGACACAACCAAAACAAGTCATTCTGAAAATGCTGGAACTGATGAACTTCATTTTCAATGGGTTTCAATGTCCTGCCTCCGAATATCACCCTCGCTACAGGGACTTCAACCCTTTGCAGACTTCCCTCAGCCTTATGGGCTCTGTTTCTCCTAGTGCCTCCCAGTCCGAGTCCCAGTCCCAGTCACCCATGTCCATGGTCTTGGATGAACTAAGCTAAGGTGAACTGACCGGCTGGGCTGGCGTGGTTGAACCCAAGGAGTGCTCTTGCTGCTGCCCTTCCCTCAGTGGAGGCTTTCAGTAGATTCTCCTTTATTCAACACCCGCTGGTTTTCACTGTGTTTGTACGTGCTTCATATCCCTGACATTACTACCGTTTTGCCACATTATGTTTGCAGTAGGCCAGTGGACTCATGAGGAAGAGAAAGCTTAACTGCATATACCTCATCTTCTAAGGAAGTCTGGTTGAAAATAACTCGTCATAGCAATAAAATGTTAAGACATTACTCAAGCTTCACACAGATTTTCTAATCCTATGCCCTAAGTGCCCCAATAAGTGTATTTGTACAACTCTTTGTTTATTTGTTTGCTTGTTTATTTTAAGCTTCTAAGAAGAGATTGGAAATACAAATATTTTTTCCACTCTTTCATAATCATTAGTACCTATCTCAAATCTTCTAGTACCTTAAATATTCAGGGTGCATTTATTTATTTTTCTTAACAACCTTATCATGTTGCCCATTTTACTTTTCAACAGAGCATTCTGAAAGTGTGCCATTCTGGAAAAAAAAAGGAGTACATGTTGGGTTTTTTTCACCATTTTTATTTATGAGTTTTGTTTTTTCTTTTTGCATTAGAGCAAATAAATATGGAAGGACTGCACATGAGGAGAGATTAGCATTTGGCACTACATAAACAATGAAAATCTCTTGCTTGTAATTAAAAACACTGTAAGAACTTTTCAGTATGCTACTGTTAAGAGCAGTCCTTTTGTCTCCATTTCTTTGGTATCTGTATATGGTTTGGAAGGCCTCACTTGCAGTTATTCAGAGTTTTTCTGCTACATAGACTAAACTTATAATACCTTTGCCTTTTGCTCAGTGGTTTGAAGAATTCAGTAGAAAGCAAGTATGCTTTCAGGCCACAAACAGCATTGTGTTTTTATCTATTGTCACAAAATATCTGAGCTTGCTTCCCACATTTTTAAGCCTCGGGGATGTAAGCTAAATGTGCCTACCTGTTTGTTTATGTTATCGAGCCAGAATGGGTAGAGGTTGGTGCACGTGGACTCCCAGGGGACCTGCACCTGCTGCTAAGTGAAGCATCGGTAAGATACAGGTATACACATCCAGGCACAACAGTACTCCACTGCCTGGAATATCCGTGTTTCCTTACTGTGGCAAAGTTATACCAAGCATTTTCCTTTGTTCCTCTATCTTGTATAATTATAGAGAGGCTTGCTGTATTTTGCTGTTATTGGCATGGACTAAAATATCCAGTAAGACTTTCATCACTTTTTCTTGGATCCTGTCTTCAGCTTGTCAACTCTCTTTTTTAGACCCCTCTCCTATCTCTTCCCATTCACACATGATCCTCCCTCACTTGTCTAGCTCTCAGTCGAGCATAGCAGGGCCAGCTGGTTTCATCCTTTCTGCAAACAAAGGTACCAGACTCTGCTTAATGACATCCTGCCTGCGCCCGCTCGGGTCCCTGTGTCAGCTGAGCACGCTGTGGCCCACCTTTCCTCCTGTATTTAAACACTGTGTTTACTGGGGATTAAAATTTGTGAATTAGTGTGGATGGGGGAGTGGAAGGAGGAGGCTGATCTGGGTCCAAAGGGAATCAACATTGTCTCTTAGAAAAAGTCAGTGTCTGCTTCACAGACTGACCATCTGGAACACTACATCACACTGAATCAACTACAAAGACAGAAAGAGAAAGCAAGGAAAAATAACAAAAATAGGGGAAAAAAAGAATTGTTTCGGATGGTGGTTTCCAGTGAACCTCATCAACCAGAGAAAGTGGCATATATAGTTTTAAGGGCAGTGAAAAAGGAGAACAATTGCAGCACTCCAATCCTATCTGTAAATAAATACATCTTAATGCACCTTCCCTTTCCTTTATAATTCCTTCTTTGTTTGGAAGTTCTCCCCACAGGTCATGATGTCAAGAGTAGGAAATATACCTCTAAGCAGAAAATATTGGAAATACACCGAGTTCAATAACTACCCCAGAGCCCTTGGTTTTACTTAGCACTTGGAATGGAGAATAGTCATTTAAGACTATTCGATTTTTCTTGTATTCCACATCTGTGTTTATCACAGATATGAGTTTGATATCAGACTTGCAGGATGGCTTGAATGGGACACTCACATTTCAGTCCCTGTGGAATTCTGTATTTGGAAAGCAGTTGGGCAATGCATTCACTTTTTCAGATATTATTAAAATCCTCCTACTACCGTCACTAATTCAAGAGGATATTCAACAGCACCCTCTGAAGTTAAATATTTTATATGTGCAGGAACTAAGTGTTTCACTCCCATGGTTTTTTAAATAAATGTTGCTGAGGAGCTGTCTAACCCACTGATATGTTTCAACACAGCATATCTTTGGTCACAGGGAAGTTTCAAAGAAACAGAGAAAAAAGGCAATGTTTTACCACTATATAAAAGAGGTTTACATAATCTTGAGCAAACTAATGAAAAGGTCACAGAGGACTCTGACAGTAATGAATTTCCATGTTTTACCATTAATAATGCCAATTAAATGATTTTGTGAAAAGCACGCATTATCCAGCAAACTTGAAAATTGTGATGACAATGTAATTTTGCTTGCAAAAAACAACTTTGTGATATTTGTATATTCTTACACAAGATCATTCTCATTACTATAGAAGAACTATATTGAATCAACACAGGTTATACCATATATTTTAAAATTCTCTACTGGTCAATTTCAAAAAGTAATTGCAATTGTTGTATCATGTCCCGTGTTGAATATTTCCAATAGTCCTTATGTAAGAAAATGCAAAAGTATTATTTTAAAAGTTTGCAAGTCATGCCAATAGAACTAAGATCTCATTAAGTCTAGTCCCTGCAACTGCTGCTTTTTTTACCTTTTTCTTTTGTGTAAATTTATCAAGCTTCATAGGAAAACCAGGTAGTCTTCACACCCTCTCCCAGGTCTAACTGGAAAGCTGTTCCAAGAAACCTGTTACTCAGATGGTTAAGAATATTGTAATTCCCAGATGACATTTATTTATGACTAGTTCATAGCATTCTTTTTCCTTCTAGGCTAATGTGTTTCTTAAGAAATAACTCCCTTGGAGTATTTATAGGCCAGGTACTTCCCCCGCAGCCTTGATCTCCTATCCTTGCCTTGCTCTTTTAAAGACCTCTCCTCAACCTTTTCCATTCTGAGTTCCCTCTTCTTGAGGGAATGGTACACAAAATTCTCTAGGAGATTTCATAGACCCTTACTGCTATAAAATATCTTCATGCCAAGAGCACATTTTAATATACAATATATACCGGGGAGCAAGGTATGTTTGTTACAGAGGTAAGAAGTGAATGTCGTAAGGGGTAGGGCTCCTAGCGGGTGAGGAGGCCGTGCTGGGTTTGTGCATGGGCAGAGAGAGCATGCAGGAGCAGGAGCAGAGGCTGCTCTGACACGCGGAGGAGGTACCTCCAACAGGTGTAGGCTCTTTGGGGAATTCATTAAAGATAGCTTTATCTTGATTAAAACAGGTATGGATACAGGCGGCTGCAAATCACGAGTCTCCCTGGAGACATTTGGCTCTGCTTGGAACTATGATGGTCATCATAAGTCTTTAAACTTCACTCTATAATAAAAGCATTTAGACTCCCCTCTTTGCCTCCCTTCTCCCTCCCACTCTCCTGCACTGATTTTGTATCAACGGGAGTGATGTTTGTTTCATGGCAGGGAGGCTTAGTTGTGGTGGAAGTAATAATGTAATGCTTAGCTCTGGTTTTCATCCACTTAATATTGGTGGAAAATCCCTCCCTTGGCCATACCGTCTATGTTTACATTAAAGTTTCCCTCTCTCTCCCCCTCTCTTCCACCTTTCACACCACCTTTCTGCATTTTTCACCCTCATGCTCTGTGTTTCACCCTCATTTTTCTTTTCTTCCCTCCCTCTTTGTTCCCACAACCGATCTCCAGTGGAGGAGGAACTCCGTAACGTTTGAACCTAAATCCATCTTTCAGATGCATGATTTGTAAAAGGCTTCCAAAATGACAAAAGTAAGCTCGTCTTTCCTCAAGAACAATTACCAGACAGAATAATCAGACTAATTTTCATGAAGTATTGGCAACAGGTATATGCCTGCAGGGTGAGAAAGGGAAGTGCTCTCCATACAGATAATGAGGTTAAACAGTAAAAAAGGAACTCAACGGCTTTTTTTCTTGAGCTGAGAAAGTGGATTTCAGTGCACAGTGCTGAGGGGAGAGTCTGAAATGGCCCAAGTGAGGGGAGAAAAGTCCATTTTCGGGCAGAGGAACTGATCTGCTTGGGAAGCCCAGGTGGAGAAGAGGCGTCTTGCACGCTGCCTGCCTGTGCCGGCGCGCCCAGCAGCGGTCCCGAGGTGCAGAGCACGCCGGTTCACGCCAGCAGGCAGGCTGGCCAGCTGCCATGCAGGCACAGGACTCACTGAGGCACCTGGATAGCACAAAATTGCTGACCTGCGGCAAGATACAATTATTAGGAGTTTGTGCATTGCAAGGGAAAAAAAAATAGGCCAATTCTGAGGCTCTTTTTCCACAGTCACCATCTATTTTCTCCATGGCATTGCTCTCATGTTGAGATATCGACTCGTACTCTTATCTAGATGCTGTCAGAAAGACAAAATTTGTTGTCAAATGCAAAGAACCTAAGACTTTTGGCTACTGCAGCTAACCTTTCTAATTCAACCTAAATATAATATAACACTTATCTGGAAGAACTCAAAGGAGTCAAATGTCTCTTATTTAATGCTTGATTTTCCCTATAAAAACCAAAAAAAAAAAAAAATAGAAAAAAAAAAACTAACAAGGAAACAAACAAGAAAACAGTAGACTTATGTATTTTTGTTATCATAAAGTTTTGTTTTGAGTTGATCCCAGGTGGTTTTCTTCATTTTTATCATGTTGTCACTACTGTCTTTTTCCACTGCAGGACAGGAAAGTTCCACCTTCATTCCCTGAATAAATATAAGATGATGTAAATTAATTTTCTGATCCCATCTCTCTTTGGTGATAGCTGCCTTGCTCAGGAATTGAGTTATGAACAGGAATACTGATGGCGTTGAGAAAATGACTCAACATACTCTAAAAGCAAATAAACTGTGGCCATTGATTTTCCTTTCAGTAACATTACTTAAGAAACATTCCAATTAAGCAGTCAAGAATATAGCAGGGGAATTTGCAGATAATTCTCCTCATCAATTTCCTACATATAATATAAATATAAATGATTTGTTGAACACATTAGAGAAGCTCAGTAATAAATTATTTTATACTTGTTGAATTTGCCTCTTGGGAGTCTACAGACATAATAGAATTGCCCTGTTATAAGATGGAAGAAGTTAGAGTGAAAGTCTTGGGGCAGAAAAAAAACAAAGCTACTGGATCTTTAAGGAAAAAAATGAATACACTGAAAGTCACATCTGTCTTCCTACAGATGACCAGCAGGAAACTCTTCCTGCCCATCTGTTTTGGAGCTTCTTTAGAAGCATGCCAACTGCTCTGTGTTCATTAGAACAGAGTTATAACCAAAACGGCATGACTTTAAGGGGTTTGTAAACAAATTGGGCATTATTGGATTTGCCTTAGACAGTGTTCTTCGCCCAGGACAGGACAGTATGAGGGACATTTTCCATAGCGCACAGTCATCTCGTAGGGCTGGCTCTAGACATGTGCCATGGATAGTTGCCTCAGGCAACTCAGTGCCTGTCACTTCATTGTTGACTCTGTTTTTGATTTAAGAAAGAAAAAAAAAAAAAAAAAAAAAAAAAGAGAACCAGGATTTTTGATGCTTCCTCTAAGAATCTACTAAGTCATTCCATCCTATAAAACTCTTTTTACTCCTCTGCACCTTTCTCCTACCCATTCCCACAGTAGGATGCCCCAGCCCCTCATTCTGGGATAGAGAAAATTCTGTTTTCCTTTACTGCTAAGAAGCCTGGAGTGACCAGTTTTCTTAAACTGCATTATAAAGGTAATTTTACTGTTTATTTTAAAGATGAGAGGTTTTCATTTGTTTGTTTGTTTGATTGATTTTTCTATCAACGCTACAAATGTTCCCTATCACTAGAGCTGAGCACAGATCCAATTTATTGGGTACTTTGTTGAATGACATTAACTTGAAGTTAAGCAGGAAAAACCTGTATTTCACAAATATGGTTCAGCTTCACAGAGACAGAGAGCTCAATCAGGGCAGGAATTATTCTTTTATCTGCAAAATTATTTGAAAACTCCTTACCAAGAGAAGTACTGACTCTGCCTATCTCAATTTCCAGCAGTGATGATTAGCCACATGCTATACCTCTTACCATATCCCTATCACTTGTTTTTTTGGGAATGTTGTGACAGAGGCAAGGAAGTGTCTGTATCCACAGTATGCAATTCACAGGCTCTTTATGCTCTACTGCATCAGTAGATGCATAGCTGGTGTTATCATTGATGCACTTGTCTTTTCTTCTATGGCATCCGCTGCGATTCTTCTGAAAGTAGAAGTGACACACCTGTTTCTTTACGGAAAGCAGAGAGTGACAGTTCTGCTAGCAGGTAACACTTGGCAGAAATTAAAAAACAAGATAAGAAAAAAGGTCAGAAGAGAGGTCATATTTTTGGATTCCTTTTCCTTAAACAACTGATCTCTCTGCAAATGCAGTCAGACACATCAGCTCTATGGAGTGTGCTTGTGTGATTGATAATTTAGATTTTGACTTCTTTTCTCAATTATCTTTCAGTGTTCCTAAATGTTTGATATGATTATTCATCCTTAGAATCTAACTGTTACAACTCTTTCTGTTTTTTGTTTCTTTTTCCTGCTTCTAATTATATTTTAATTAAGAGACACTATTCTGACACATTATTTTAAGGATTTACTGCAAGGGTGTTAGACATCACATAGACACGAATCTGCTAATGCTAGGTCACCAAACCATCTGTACTGACATGGTATTTTAGAAAGGAACTGGCCACAGTCTAGCTCAAAACTATTTAAAATGTTCTCATCAAAATATTTTCCATGTTTAATTTCCAGACGATTGCAATATCTTTTGCCAAATATTACACATTTTATGGTTCTGTTTTTTACAATTATATTACAAAAATAAAATCTTCAATTCAAATCATGATGGGGCTTTGTGATGAACTGTGTTTTAGAAGGAGACTGTGTAGCTAAGTAAACTGGCAATGGTGCCATGCAACCTTTTATTTCTAGGATACTGGTTTGAATCCAGCTCAGAAAATTGCTATCTTTTGATGCCTATAAAATTAGCTGTGTGAAAGCAGTTGAATTTCAGCAGACAAATATGTTCATCACAAAAATCACTACAATTGTCACTAATTGCTGCTTTTGTTGGAAAAACCTGAATGGGATTGGGTGATCTCCCCAACTGCACTGACGTGATTTAAAACTATGGAAACAAAGTCGTTATTTCTGTTTGTGTTCAATGCATGGGCAAACTAGCCTATAAACTCCACAGCTTTTTTTAAAAGGAACTCAATCTCTGTATAAATGGGAAGAAAACACGATTTTCTTTTCATGCTGTTGCAGAGGCCCAATCTCCATATTCAGATATAGATCTTAGTAATATCTATAGGAGTTTCATCTGAGTGATGAGGTAAGAAAGAATTCCAAAGAGCTCCAGATTTGTTTGTAAAACTATTGTAAGTGCCCCTCTTTTGGCAGTTTTCCTTGAACATGCTTTGTAAATCATTCCTGCACACATTTAACTTGATCATCTCAGTCAGCTCGTATATATTGGATAATTATTAAAGAAGTGTTTAGGATAATTCAGTGGTTAAGCCTTTGGGCTGGGGTTTAGGAAATCTCAGGCTGACTGTTGCTGCACAGACTTCCTGGACGAGGTGTTGCGGTATGATTCATGCTACCCACCACGAAGTGACTGGCAGTGAAGTGTCCAGCCTAAATGAGCTGCCCAGGCTCTATATTCGATGGAGAGGGAGTGATAACAACTTCAGAGGGGGATTTCTCCAACAGGTTACATGTTTTTTTAGGATGATTTGCTGGGGAAAATCGCATACATGCTCCTCAAGTAATAAACACAACTCGTGACACTCCTGAGTTTTGAACAGCTAATGTGAGATGAATCCTACTGTTAGTTCTCACCGGTTAGGAGTGCTCTAGTGCTCTGCATATGCTCAGGGAAGGGATGTCACACAGGTAAACAGGAGCCTTGCACCCAAGCCGGGATAAGAACTGTCATTTAAATGCAAAGCTGTTGGACAACACGATGTGTACATGAACAATATAAAACACTGCCTGATAAGGATAATTACTGGAAAGTAATTGTTCTTGAGTGCTCTTGGCTTACAAGATCCCATTAAACTTGTAGAAGATGACTCAAAGCCATGGAAATTATGGGCTGTTAGCTCGTTGCTGCTTTCAGAGACCTGCCTGCTATCCCTTAATGTAATAAATTCACTTGCCAAAGTCTCCTATGGCATAAATAAAAACTTCAAAATTCATGAAGTTAATGGGCCAGGTAATTCCTTGTGTAGCCACATGCAACCTCTTGGTTCCACTGCGAAAGTTTGGGCTCAGTTTGAGAACATGGGCAGATGAGGAGCTGTCAGACATTCGTGCTGCTGGTCCTGTTGGCGAGCAGAAGTGATATGGGATCCTTTTCTTCAGATCATTTTTCCTGAATATCTGGAAAACTCTAGCCACTGTCCCAGCAGCTTCCCTCATCGAAGCAGATGAATTGCTGTCCTCTGCTGGTAAGACACGGCATTTTATGTGGTCTTTTGATAGGACACAAAGCTCTGGAGAGCCTGGAAACAGCTGGAAGCTTGTCTCCCCGTTTCTGACTCTATATATACACAATCTCACGCAGAGATTGCTGAAAAGGGTGGCTTTGCATAGCTAATTTTTGCGAAAAAAAAAAAAAAAAAAAGGCATGCCACCATGGTAGGTAGCAAAACGAGTTTCTGGAAAAGAGTCCAAATGCAAGGAAACAGAATATGTAATTATACAGGAGCAGACATATGAGTTATCTCTGGGAACCATGAAATTGCTAGTGCCTCTTTATGCTTTGTTTGCTTTACATCTGTGCGGGCATTGCTGCAAAGCCAGAGTAATGCATGGGTGTGTGAGATTAGTAACATCTAATATCTCAGTGCAGAAGCGATTGTGTGAGGCATTGCTTTGTTGTTATTCCACTCCAAGCAGAACAAATGCAGGAATCACCTTGCAAATGTGTCTGGAATTTAGTCCTGCTAGTATGCTCTGGTGCACAGCTGGGAATGGTACTACTTTTTGATGATTTTCTGTCTAAAATCAAGAACTAGCTGTTCAAGCTCCCATGCTATGTTTATATTTGCTGAAATTCTCAGGTCAGCCTTGTTGGAGTTCCTTGTCTGTTAAAAATCCATCAGGAGGAAAGTTATTCCTTGTGCTTGTTTTGACAGAAAAATCCTGAGTGTATCAAGCATTATACCTTTATCAACAAAGAAGCTGTCAAATATAATTGTATAGCTGCATGGCGTACATACAGATGTCATAATAAAATATTGAGAAGTTTATCCTCCAGGTATTTCTGTGGCAAAAAGAAATGTATACTATTTCATTAAAAATACCAATTTCTGACATTGCATTTATAATAAAAAGATGTGGTCACAGATTCCAGGGAAGATGTTGTTTAAAAAAAAAAATCCTGTCCCTAAATTAAGGAGCTAATTTATCAAGGATAAGTGAGGGAGAACTGAAATCTTGTCACACAGCATGAGATGTCAGAACAAATGTTGTTCGTTTCAGTTCAGGAATATGTTGGGCTGTGTGGTATTTTTATGATATCCCTTCCTGATGCTTGTGACTAGGATTGCTGATATTAGCATGTTCCATTTAGGCTGAAAACAACTAATTACTGACACAATCTTCTCCAATTATGGAAAAATGTCCATGCTTTATAGAAATCTTGTGCTATAATCACAGATAGATCTAAACAAACTTTTGACACTGCTAAATTTCCTTTAATGTTTCTTCCAAGTTTGTATTTAAAGATTATACTCCTCTGTATGTGAACGCAAAACACTGACTTAAAGTTAATATCATGTGGATTTTTTTTGAAAAAAAAAAAGAAAAGCAAAGGTAAAAGGTAAAAGGTAAAAGAAATGCAGGAGACTTCAAATTCTTATATTTTACAATAGTAGATCAATAAATTATATTCTTTCTGTTTGCGCAACTTGTGGTCACATTTCCCAGAGAGTGGATGAACTGGTAACCTGTTGGATATCTTTCCAGTGTGCGAAAGTTACTTCATAAAAAGATATGCCAAATACAAAACCTGCAATCCTGATGTGAGACATTCTGATTGACCACCTTTTTGACTTTGGTAGGTAGCAAGATTGCAAAGAAAAATCTTGAAGCAAAGAGCTGGTTTTGTATTGAATTCTTTCATGTCCAGATTATTCCTATTCATCTGAGAAATAATTTAGAATTGATTACATGTGTCAAAGCATTATTTTACAGGCCACCTAGATAACTGATCAAAGACTATTGATGAGATTCTCATTTTAAATTGATAGAGTGGTTCTAAACTGGGGCACAATTCAACTGTGTTTTGCTTGGCACAAGCTGAAACAAGATTCACCGACGTGAAAGGTTCTCCTAAGAAGACGAATGTTTATTCCCTCTGCAGGGGCATGAAGTAGAGCTTGCAATTAGGTATAATCCTCTTAGATGTGAATAGTAGAGAAGTGACAGCATCCTGGGAGAACTTAGCCGATGTGCAGCCAGAGCGTCACAGGTTGCCCAGGCACCTTGTCCTAGCACCCTGCTCCAGCCCTGCCTTGGCTTTGCACAGGGGAGAACCTGGGGGAGCAAAACACGTTCCGCAGAGCTCAGATTCATCCCCTCTAAATTGGAATCTTTGCAGTCTCATTTGTCATCCTATGCTCATCTTATAGTTGTGAGGGAAAAACGGATGCCTCGTTCTTTGAAGAGATAACCCAAAATAAATCAGACGCATTGTGCTGTAAATGCTTCTTTCTCCTGAGTTGAATGTTTCAGATGTTAATGTCTACATGTATAAACATGTATGTTTAGTCATGTTAATCCCAACCAGAGGGATTAGGCTGCTGTTATTTACAGACTAAAGGGAATCAAAAGAAAGCATAAAAATCTTGAAGACAAAGAACTAAGAATCATCTCTAACTGAAATGTGGGCAGGTATTTTAACACTTGGAAGAGCAACAAGAAGAAGGTCTTTCTTCTTATTCTCTGAAAAATCATTTACACAGAAGTAAGGCACAATATTTTCATTCCTAAGGGAGAATTGTCCTTCCAGCTTCTCTTTCACAACAGAAAAAGTATTCTATCAACTCTTCAGGGAAATTGGAGAAAAATTGTTCTGAATTTGCTTTGATTTTCAATTTACTCTTGTTGTTGTTTCTCACGAATGTATATTCCACTGAATATGGTGCTTTCCATTAGTGTTCTGATCCTCAAAGAAAAGTAGCTGAACCATGCTAAATAGTTTATCCTACTAAACAATTTTTTTTAAGAAAGCCAAAAGCTTAAGGAAGGAGAAAAGGCATTCTGCTTCATGTCTCCCTTTCCAAAAAGTGTTTTTGAATTACACCTTAAATATTAGCATCAAATTCTGAATTTGCTTCTGTGAATGACATTGCAAAAGTTTGTGGGAAACTGAAGCAAGATATCATGGTGTACCCTTTTGTCCACATTTTCTCTAATATGTGTGCATTTATGTTCAGGACTTTTATCATTCTAAACTTTATTCATATGACATTACAGGTGTAAGATATTTGTTGTGCTGCCACAGGTTCTCTCTCTGACCCTTGCTTCTTTCTACCTGTTCTTTTTCCCTCTTGTCCCAACCTCTCCTCCAGGACACATAATGATCTGCTCACTAGTAGTGATCTTCCTGGTTATTTATTCTGGCTAGGTATATATGTGGTAGGTTAATCAAGTTTCCTCAGGGCAGTTTTCTTGGTGTACATCCCTACTTTTCTCTCTGTTCAAGATGAGCAAATTCTTTCATATTTGGCATAGCTGATGCTTCACAAACAGGCACAGAGTTGTACTGGGAGACAGCAGTATGCAAGCCGTGCCCTGGCACTGTGTACAGCCATTGTGTCAGGGGAAATGGAAGCAATAGCCACCTCCAAAAGGACCTGCTTTTTCCCAGAAACAACGCATGAGGACTGCCATCTCGGTCCTCAGAGGTGTGCGGTGTGCTGTGTGTCTCTGCCTGAGACCGTCTCAGCTAGGTCATTGAGCAAGGTCTTGAGAACTTCGTATTTTTGTACAGCACACCCCAAGTTTTCCACCTAGCATCATTTGGTTTACCTTTTCCCTTGCAACTTTCTACAACTTCCCTTGCAACCTGTGCTTTGCCCTGTCGAAGAGCAAACTCAGACGTGCATCTGCTCAGGAAGCAATGGGGGCTGGTCCTTGTAGGTGCTGAGAAATAAACAAAAAACATAGACAAAGTGATATGTCAATAGCTTGAGTAAATATAATATAAAATGAGTTGAATTCCTCTTTGTAACAACATGCTCCTGATATTGCTGAATTTTATACTTGTCAGCTCTTACAAAAGTAATCAAATATAGACTAATATAGTATGTTTTACTGTTATAATAAAGCTGTCTCCTAGAAAAGATCCTGGTCAGTGCCTAAGATTTGTTGAATGTTCTTTGGCTGTCCTTGATTACAAAGGGTATTTGAATAACAGTACAAGACTGGCTTATGAGCTTGTACTGGCTTGTATATTTTTATTAAGGAGATCACAGGGATCAGAGGAAAACCATAATTATCAAAATACAGGGCAATAAGACTGGTGGGATTAACTTGTTTGTGAAAGTGAAAGTCTGAGTTCAATTTCCTGTTCTGTGCTTTGCTTGAGGCATTTTTCAGAGCATCTCTTGAATTCTCTCTAGGATTTGGTTTCTTGGTCTGAAAAATGTCCAGCAAACCTATTCCAGCAGCCAGCATCCTGGATCTCTGGATGTAAAGTGCCTTGGTCCCACTCCAAGCACCATAAAATCAAAAGGATGCTATCCATCCCCATGCATGAGAAACATTTTCATTTTCATTCCACTGATATTTCATATATACATACATAACTTGATTTTACAAACATATTACTATTCAATATATACTCGAGATGTTTTATAGCCTGACATTTCTTCCTGTATGCTTCAAAATACTGGAAGAGAGTCCCAGAGAGTTTTCTGAGAGGAATAGTCTTGATGAAGAGCAGTGAACAACTTACACTGGATTTCAGATCTTGTAAAATGGTGAGTCTAATCATAAGCAGAGTGAGAATAGGCACATTTCCTTGGGGCCGTGCCCAGCTATGACTGAGAAGTAGAACACGAGGAACATCTGGAGAGGACGATGGGATTTTTCATCACTGTGTCAATGACAAACTGCCTCTTTTGAAGGTGTTTCATGAAAATAGGTGGTGACAAAAGAGGGGTGGGGACAGAAGAGAAGACAGAAAGAAAGCTTTTGGTTTTGCTTTGGCAGTCCAGTTGTGTTCTGAACATTAATTTTAACTGCCCTTTTATTTGTCTCTGCAGTAAAATAAAATGTGGGTGGGCAAAATTCTTCCCCTCACTGAGGGGGACTGTATAGCCTCTTTAAGGCTTTTATGGGCCTTAATATTCTGTTCCCATTTACAGAGTG
Source organism: Crypturellus tataupa (assembly GCA_034781795.1). Taxonomy (NCBI): domain Eukaryota; kingdom Metazoa; phylum Chordata; class Aves; order Tinamiformes; family Tinamidae; genus Crypturellus; species Crypturellus tataupa. Next base: position 474,036 of record JAWLRI010000157.1, read on the forward strand.
GCGTTTTATCTTTCCTGTCGCACAGGCAGAACACATCCAGTCTCTAAATCTTCCTCCCTCACCTTTGAAAATTTATAGGGGCTTTCAGGCAGGCTTGCATGAATGCCATTGACCTCAGTGGCCTGTGTTATTGACCAGAACACAGAGTCTTCTGCCCACATTATATATGCTTCCCAAAGCCCCTGAAAGAGGAGGAAATGGCTCCTGGAATGACCAGGACCACAATAAAAGCTGGAGATAGCTTCCCAGTTGCTGGGCTTTGCAAGAAGATAACAGGATAGATCAACATGCTCGTTAAAGAGCACTTTGAACTCTTTGATTAAACAGGCATTACTTTCCTCAGGATCTGCGCCAGTGGCAACACCATTTGCAGTGATGGTTACTTGTGTGTTACAACAGTGGAGAGTGCTCTTGAAGAATAACCCATATCACTAAACCATGGTACACAGCAGTGACAGGCAGACTACCACAAAATAAAGCCCTTCAAAAGGTAAGATTTGCTGAGGATTATTTTCTAAAAAAAAAATTGAAATATATGAAGAAGTCCTACATGAGCTATCACCTCTTCAGGAACACCAGCTAAGTTGTGCCTTGCTCACTTTTTTCATCCTTTTCCCAAGAGTTTACCTCCAGCCACTGGTGTAGGTTGAGCAGAGCTTTTACCACCTGATTCACCACGGAGCAGCTGATTTCAGCCATTATCAGCTTTCACTCATGAAATCAGTGAAACAGAGAATACTTAGCTAGCCATGAGTAGATTATATAAACTATTTTGGGACAAAATATCTTTTAAGAATTTATTTGCTGACATCACAGAAAGCTTGCTACACCAGGGTATGTTGATGCCAAAGCAAAACTACAAAAATAAAATAAAATAAAATAAAATAAAATAAAATAAAATAAAATAAAATAAAATAAAATAAAATAAAATAAAA